>JAHFZB010000872.1:0-24108 GCA_036884735.1 Huso huso
TTCTTTTGAAAAAAGCTTACAGGTTCAGACATGTCAAAGAAAACACAATTTTTGATCTTCAAAACTACCCAAATTTAGACACCCCCTTTTTGTGTAAAAGTGGACTGGTCCGGACCTGTCGAAAAAAAATAAAATTTTGGCCAATTTTATTTTTCATACTTTTAATGTACTGTTCTTTTGAAAAAGCTTACAGGTTCAGACATGTCAAGAAAACACAATTTTTGATCTTCAAAACTACCCAAATTTAGACACCCCCCTTTCTGTAAAAGTGGACTGGTCCGGACCTGTCGAAAAAATAATAATTTTGGGCCATTTTATTTTTCATAATTTCAATGCCCTGTTCTTTTGAAAGCTTACAGGTTCAGACCTGTCAAGAAAACACAATTTTTGATCTTCAAAACTACCAAATTTAGACACCCCCTTTTCTGAAAAAGTGGACTGGTCCGGACCTGTCAAAAAAAATAATTTTGGCCAATTTTATTTTTCATAATTTCAATGTGCCCCGAACTTTTGAAAAAAGCTTACAGGTTCAGACATGTCAAGAAAACACAATTTTTTGATCTTCAAAACTACCCAAATTTAGACACCCCCTTTTCTGAAAAAGTGGACTGGTCCGGACCTGTCAAAAAAATTATAATTTTTGGCCAATTTTATTTTTCATAATTTTAATGCCCGAGCTTTTGAAAAAGCTTACAGGTTCAGACATGTCAAGAAAACACAATTTTTGATCTTCAAAACTACCCAAATTTAGACACCCCCTTTTCTGTAAAAGTGGACTGGTCCGGACCTGTCAAAAAAATTAAATTTTGGCCAATTTTATTTTTTCATACTTTTAATGTACTGTTCTTTTGAAAAAGCTTACAGGTTCAGACATGTCAAGAAAACACAATTTTTGATCTTCAAAACTACCCAAATTTAGAACCCCCCTTTTCTGTAAAAAGTGGACTGGTCCGGACCTGTCAAAAAAAATAATAATTTTGGCCAATTTTTTTTTCATAATTTTAATGTACTGTTCTTTTGAAAAAACTTACAGGTTCAGACATGTCAAGAAAACACAATTTTTTGATCTTCAAAACTACCCAAATTTAGAAACCCCCTTTTCTGAAAAAAGTGGACTGGTCCGGACCTGTCGAAAAAAAATAATAATTTTGGCCATTTTATTTTTCATAATTTCAATGCCCCGAACTTTTGAAAAAGCTTACAGGTTCAGACCTGTCAAAAAAAACACAATTTTTTGATCTTCAAAACTACCAAAATTTAGACACCCCCTTTTCTGTAAAAAGTGGACTGGTCCGGACCTGTCGAAAAAAATAAAATTTTGGCCAATTTTATTTTTTTCATAATTTTAATGTACTGTTTTTGAAAAAGCTTACAGGTTCAGACATGTCAAGAAAACACAATTTTTGATCTTCAAAACTACCCAAATTTAGACACCCCCTTTTGTAAAAGTGGACTGGTCCGGACCTGTCAAAAAAAATTATAATTTTGGCCAATTTTATTTTTCATAATTTTAATGTACTGTTCTTTTGAAAAAAGCTACAGGTTCAGACATGTCAAAAAAACACAATTTTTGATCTTCAAAACTACCCAAATTTAGACACCCCCTTTTCTGAAAAAGTGGACTGGTCCGGACCTGTCGAAAAAAATAATAATTTTGGGCCATTTCATTTTTTTAATTTCAATGCCTGAACTTTTTGAAAAGCTTACAGGTTCAGACATGTCAAGAAAACACAATTTTTGATCTTCAAAACTACCCAAATTTAGACACCCCCTTTTCTGTAAAAAGTGGACTGGTCGGACCTGTCGAAAAAAAAAATTATTTTTGGCCAATTTTATTTTTCATAATTTTAATGTACTGTTCTTTTGAGAAAGCTTACAGGTTCAGACATGTCAAGAAAACACAATTTTTGATCTTCAAAACTACCCAAATTTAGACACCCCCTTTTCTGTAAAAAAGTGGACTGGTCCGGACCTGTCGAAAAAATTAAATTTTGGCCAATTTTATTTTTCATAATTTTAATGTACTGTTCTTTTGAAAAAACTTACAGGTTCAGACATGTCAAAAAACAATTTTTTTGATCTTCAAACTACCCAAATTTAGACACCCCCTTTTCTGTAAAAAAAAGTGGACTGGTCCGGACCTGTCAAAAAAAAAAAATAATTTTGGCCAATTTTATTTTTCATAATTTTAATGCCCTGAACTTTTGAAAAAAGCTTACAGGTTCAGACATGTCAAGAAAACACAATTTTTGATCTTCAAAACTACCCAAATTTAGACACCCCCTTTTCTGTAAAAAGTGGACTGGTCCGGACCTGTCAAAAAAAAAAATAATTTTGGCCAATTTTATTTTTCATAATTTTAATGCCCGTTCTTTTGAAAAAGCTTACAGGTTCAGACATGTCAAGAAAACACAATTTTTTGATCTTCAAAACTACCCAAATTTAGACACCCCCTTTTCTGTAAAAAAGTGGACTGGTCCGGACCTGTCGAAAAAAATTAAATTTTGGCCAATTTTATTTTTTCATAATTTTAATGTACTGTTCTTTTGAAAAAGCTTACAGGTTCAGACATGTCAAGAAAACACAATTTTTTGATCTTCAAAACTACCCAAATTTAGACCCCCCTTTTCTGTAAAAGTGGACTGGTCCGGACCTGTCGAAAAAAAATAATAATTTTGGCCCATTTATTTTTCATAATTTCAATGCCCGTTCTTTTGAAAAAGCTTACAGGTTCAGACCTGTCAAGAAAACACAATTTTTGATCTTCAAAACTACCCAAATTTAGACACCCCCCCTTTCTGTAAAAGTGGACTGGTCCGGACCTGTCGAAAAAATTATTAATTTTGGCCAATTTTATTTTTCATAATTTAATGTACTGTTCTTTTGAAAAAGCTTACAGGTTCAGACATGTCAAGAAAACACAATTTTTTGATCTTCAAAACTACCCAATTTAGAGACCCCCCTTTTCTGTAAAAAAGTGGACTGGTCCGGACCTGTCAAAAAAAATAATAATTTTGGCCAATTTTATTTTTCATAATTTTTGCCCGAGCTTTTGAAAAAAGCTTACAGGTTCAGACATGTCAAGAAAACACAATTTTTGATCTTCAAAACTACCAAAATTTAGACACCCCCTTTTCTGAAAAAAAGTGGACTGGTCCGGACCTGTCGAAAAAATAATAATTTTGGCCATTTTATTTTTTCATAATTTTAATGCCCTGTTCTTTTGAGAAAGCTTACAGGTTCAGACATGTCAAGAAAACACAATTTTTTTGATCTTCAAAACTACCCAAATTTAGACACCCCCCCTTTTTGTAAAAGTGGACTGGTCCGGACCTGTCGAAAAAAAATAAATTTTGGCCAATTTTATTTTTCATAATTTTAATGTACTGTTCTTTTGAAAAAACAGGTTCAGACATGTCAAGAAAACACAATTTTTGATCTTCAAAACTACCCAAATTTAGACACCCCCTTTTCTGTAAAAAGTGGACTGGTCCGGACCTGTCAAAAAAAATTAAATTTTGGCCAATTTTATTTTTCATAATTTTAATGTACTGTTCTTTTTTTCAAAAAGCTTACAGGTTCAGACATGTCAAGAAAACACAATTTTTTGATCTTCAAAACTACCCAAATTTAGACACCCCCCTTTTCTGAAAAAAAATTGGACTGGTCCGGACCTGTCGAAAAATAATAATTTTTGGCAATTTTATTTTTCATAATTTCAATGCCCTGAACTTTTGAAAAAGCTTACAGGTTCAGACCTGTCAAGAAAACACAATTTTTTGATCTTCAAAACTACCCAAATTTAGACCCCCTTTTCTGTAAAAAAGTGGACTGGTCCGGACCTGTCAAAAAAAATAATAATTTTGGCCAATTTTATTTTTCATAATTTTAATGCCCGAACTTTTTGAAAAGCTTACAGGTTCAGACATGTCAAAAAAACACAATTTTTTGATCTTCAAAACTACCCAAATTTAGACACCCCCTTT
Organism: Huso huso; assembly: GCA_036884735.1. NCBI lineage: Eukaryota > Metazoa > Chordata > Actinopteri > Acipenseriformes > Acipenseridae > Huso > Huso huso. Next base: position 3,987 of record JAHFZB010000872.1, read on the forward strand.
TCTGTAAAAAGTGGACTGGTCCGGACCTGTCGAAAAAAAATTAAATTTTGGCCAATTTTATTTTTCATAATTTTAATGTTCTTTTCTTTTGAAAAGCTTACAGGTTCAGACATGTCAAAAAAAACACAATTTTGATCTTCAAAACTACCCAAATTTAGAACCCCCTTTTCTGTAAAAGTGGACTGGTCCGGACCTGTCGAAAAAAATTAAATTTTGGCCAATTTTATTTTTCATAATTTTAATGTACTGTTCTTTTGAGAAAGCTTACAGGTTCAGACATGTCAAGAAAACACAATTTTTTGATCTTCAAAACTACCCAAATTTAAACCCCCTTTTCTGTAAAAAAGTGGACTGGTCCGGACCTGTCAAAAAAAATAATAATTTTGGGCCATTTTATTTTTTTCATAATTTCAATGCCTGAACTTTTGAAAAAGCTTACAGGTTCAGACCTGTCAAGAAAACACAATTTTGATCTTCAAACTACCAAATTTAGACACCCCCTTTTCTGTAAAAGTGGACTGGTCCGGACCTGTCGAAAAAAAATTAAATTTTGGCCAATTTTATTTTTCATAATTTTAATGTACTGTTCTTTTGAAAAGCTTACAGGTTCAGACATGTCAAGAAAACACAATTTTTGATCTTCAAAACTACCCAAATTTAGACCCCCCTTTTTTCTGTAAAGTGGACTGGTCCGGACCTGTCAAAAAAAATAATAATTTTGGCCAATTTTATTTTTTCATAATTTTAATGCCTGTTCTTTTGAAAAAGCTTACAGGTTCAGACATGTCAAGAAAACACAATTTTTGATCTTCAAAACTACCCAAATTTAGACACCCCCTTTTCTGAAAAAGTGGACTGGTCCGGACCTGTCGAAAAAAATAATAATTTTGGGCCATTTCATTTTTCATAATTTCAATGCCCAGAACTTTTGAGAAAGCTTACACGTTCAGACCTGTCAAGAAAACACAATTTTTGATCTTCAAAACTACCCAAATTTAGACACCCCCTTTTCTGTAAAAGTGGACTGGTCCGGACCTGTCAAAAAAAAAAATTTTTGGCCAATTTTTTTTTCATAATTTTAATGTACTGTTCTTTTGAAAAAAAAAACAGGTTCAGACATGTCAAGAAAACACAATTTTTTGATCTTCAAAACTACCCAAATTTAGACACCCCCTTTTCTGTAAAAGTGGACTGGTCCGGACCTGTCGAAAAAATAATAATTTTGGCCAATTTTATTTTTTCATAATTTCAATGCCTGAACTTTTGAAAAAAGCTTACAGGTTCAGACATGTCAAGAAAACACAATTTTTGATCTTCAAAACTACCCAAATTTAGACACCCCTTTTCTGTAAAAAAGTGGACTGGTCCGGACCTGTCAAAAAAAAATAAATTTTGGCCCATTTTATTTTTCATAATTTTAATGTACTGTTCTTTTGAAAAAGCTTACAGGTTCAGACATGTCAAGAAAACACAATTTTTTGATCTTCAAAACTACCCAAATTTAGACACCCCTTTTTGAAAAAAAGTGGACTGGTCCGGACCTGTCAAAAAAATAATAATTTTGGCCAATTTTATTTTTTTCATAATTTTAATGCCCGAGCTTTTGAAAAAAAGCTTACAGGTTCAGACATGTCAAGAAAACACAATTTTTGATCTTCAAAACTACCCAAATTTAGAAACCCCCTTTTCTGTAAAAGTGGACTGGTCCGGACCTGTCGAAAAAAAAAAAATAATTTTGGGCCATTTTTATTTTTCATAATTTCAATGCCCGAACTTTTGAAAAAATAATTACAGGTTCAGACCTGTCAAGAAAACACAATTTTTTGATCTTCAAACTACCAAAATTTAGACACCCCCTTTTCTGTAAAAAGTGGACTGGTCCGGACCTGTCGAAAAAAATAAAATTTTGGCCAATTTTATTTTTCATAATTTTAATGTACTGTTCTTTTGAAAAAGCTTACAGGTTCAGACATGTCAAGAAAACACAATTTTTGATCTTCAAAACTACCCAAATTTAGACACCCCCTTTTCTGTAAAAAAGTGGACTGGTCCGGACCTGTCGAAAAAAATAATAATTTTGGCCAATTTTATTTTTCATAATTTTAATGTACTGTTCTTTTGAAAAAGCTTACAGGTTCAGACATGTCAAAAAACACAATTTTTGATCTTCAAAACTACCCAAATTTAGACACCCCCTTTTCTGTAAAAAAAGGACTGGTCCGGACCTGTCGAAAAAAAATAATAATTTTGGGCCATTTCATTTTTCATAATTTCAATGCCCTGTTCTTTTGAAAAAGCTTACAGGTTCAGACCTGTCAAGAAAACACAATTTTTTGATCTTCAAAACTACCAAAATTTAGAACCCCCCCTTTTCTGTAAAAAGTGGACTGGTCCGGACCTGTCAAAAAAATAAAATTTTTGGGCCATTTTTTTTTTCATAATTTCAATGCCCGTTCTTTTGAAAAAACAGCTTACAGGTTCAGACATGTCAAGAAAACACAATTTTTGATCTTCAAAACTACCCAAATTTAGACACCCCCCTTTTCTGTAAAAGTGGACTGGTCCGGACCTGTCGAAAAAATTAAATTTTGGCCAATTTTATTTTTTAATTTTTAATGTACTGTTCTTTTGAAAAAGCTTACAGGTTCAGACATGTCAAGAAAACACAATTTTTTGATCTTCAAAACTACCCAAATTTAGACACCCCTTTTTGAAAAAAGTGGACTGGTCCGGACCTGTCAAAAAAAAATAATAATTTTTGGCCAATTTATTTTTCATAATTTCAATGTACCCCTGTTCTTTTGAAAAAGCTTACAGGTTCAGACATGTCAAAAAAAACAATTTTTTGATCTTCAAAACTACCCAAATTTAGACACCCCCTTTTCTGTAAAAGTGACTGGTCCGGACCTGTCAAAAAAATAATAATTTTGGCCAATTTTATTTTTTCATAATTTCAATGCCCGTTCTTTTGAAAAGCTTACAGGTTCAGACATGTCAAGAAAACACAATTTTTGATCTTCAAAACTACCCAAATTTAGACACCCCCTTTTCTGTAAAAAGTGGACTGGTCCGGACCTGTCGAAAAAAATTAAATTTTTGGCCAATTTTATTTTTCATAATTTTAATGTACTGTTCTTTTGAAAAAAGCTTACAGGTTCAGACATGTCAAGAAAACACAATTTTTGATCTTCAAAACTACCCAAATTTAGAAAACTGTAAAAAATGGACTGGTCCGGACCTGTCAAAAAAATAAAATTTTGGGCCAATTTTATTTTTTCATAATTTTAATGTGGACTTTTGGTCTTACAGGTTCAGACCTGTCAAAAAAAAACACAATTTTTGATCTTCAAAACTACCCAAATTTAGACACCCCCTTTTCTGTAAAAGTGGACTGGTCCGGACCTGTCAAAAAATAATTTTGGGCCAATTTTATTTTTCATAATTTTAATGTACTGTTCTTTTGACAAAAAGCTACAGGTTCAGACATGTCAAAAAAACACAATTTTTTGATCTTCAAAACTACCCAAATTTAGACACCCCCTTTTCTGTAAAAAGTGGACTGGTCCGGACCTGTCGAAAAAATTATAATTTTTGGCCAATTTTATTTTTTCATAATTTTAATGTACTGTTCTTTTGAAAAAGCTTACAGGTTCAGACATGTCAAGAAAACACAATTTTTGATCTTCAAAACTACCCAAATTTAGACACCCCCTTTTCTGTAAAAGTGGACTGGTCCGGACCTGTCGAAAAAAAAAAATTTTGGCCAATTTTTTTTTCATAATTTTAATGCCCCGTTCTTTTGAAAAAGCTTACAGGTTCAGACATGTCAAGAAAACACAATTTTTGATCTTCAAAACTACCCAAATTTAGACACCCCCTTTTCTGTAAAAAGTGGACTGGTCCGGACCTGTCGAAAAAAATAATAAATTTTGGCCAATTTTATTTTTCATATATTTTAATGCCCTGTTCTTTTGAAAAAGCTTACAGGTTCAGACATGTCAAGAAAACACAATTTTTTGATCTTCAAAACTACCCAAATTTAAACCCCCTTTTCTGTAAAAAGTGGACTGGTCCGGACCTGTCGAAAAAATTAAATTTTGGCCAATTTTATTTTTCATAATTTTAATGTACTGTTCTTTTGAAAAAAGCTTACAGGTTCAGACATGTCAAAAAACACAATTTTTTGATCTTCAAAACTACCCAAATTTAGAAACCCCCTTTTGTGAAAAAGTGGACTGGTCCGGACCTGTCGAAAAAAAAAATTTTGGCCAATTTTATTTTTTCATAATTTTAATGTACTGTTCTTTTGAAAAAAAGCTTACAGGTTCAGACATGTCAAAAAAAACACAATTTTTTGATCTTCAAAACTACCCAAATTTAGACCCCCCTTTTCTGTAAAAGTGGACTGGTCCGGACCTGTCAAAAAAAAATAATAATTTTGGCCAATTTTATTTTTCATAATTTCAATGCCCTGTTCTTTTGAAAAAGCTTACAGGTTCAGACATGTCAAGAAAACACAATTTTTTGATCTTCAAAACTACCCAAATTTAGACACCCCCTTTTCTGTAAAAGTGGACTGGTCCGGACCTGTCAAAAAAATAATAATTTTGGGCCATTTTATTTTTTTCATAATTTTAATGCCTGTTCTTTTGAAAAAGCTTACAGGTTCAGACATGTCAAAAAACACAATTTTTTGATCTTCAAAACTACCCAAAATTTAGACACCCCCTTTTCTGTAAAAGTGGACTGGTCCGGACCTGTCAAAAAAATTATAATTTTGGCCAATTTTATTTTTCATAATTTTAATGTACTGTTCTTTTGAAAAGCTTACAGGTTCAGACATGTCAAGAAAACACAATTTTTGATCTTCAAAACTACCCAAATTTAGACACCCCCTTTTCTGTAAAAAGTGGACTGGTCCGGACCTGTCGAAAAAAATAAATTTTGGCCAATTTTATTTTTCATAATTTTAATGCCCTGTTCTTTTGAAAAAGCTTACAGGTTCAGACATGTCAAAAAAAAAACACAATTTTTTGATCTTCAAAACTACCCAAATTTAGACACCCCCTTTTCTGTAAAAGTGGACTGGTCCGGACCTGTCGAAAAAAAAATTAAATTTTGGGCCAATTTTATTTTTTCATAATTTTAATGTACTGTTCTTTTGAAAAAGCTTACAGGTTCAGACATGTCAAGAAAACACAATTTTTGATCTTCAAAACTACCCAAATTTAGACACCCCCTTTTCTGTAAAAGTGGACTGGTCCGGACCTGTCAAAAAAATAATAATTTTGGCCAATTTTTTTTTTCATAATTTTAATGCCTGTTCTTTTGAAAAGCTTACAGGTTCAGACATGTCAAGAAAACACAATTTTGATCTTCAAAACTACCCAAATTTAGACACCCCCTTTTTCTGAAAAAAAAAGTGGACTGGTCCGGACCTGTCGAAAAAAAAAAATAATTTTGCCCAATTTTATTTTTCATAATTTTAAATGCCCCGTTCTTTTGAAAAAAGCTTACAGGTTCAGACATGTCAAGAAAACACAATTTTTTGATCTTCAAAACTACCCAAATTTAGACACCCCCCCTTTCTGTAAAAAGTGGACTGGTCCGGACCTGTCGAAAAATTAATAATTTTGGCCAATTTTATTTTTCATAATTTTAATGTACTGTTCTTTTGAAAAAAGCTTACAGGTTCAGACATGTCAAGAAAACACAATTTTTGATCTTCAAAACTACCCAAATTTAGACACCCCCTTTTCTGTAAAAGTGGACTGGTCCGGACCTGTCGAAAAAAATAATAATTTTGGCCAATTTTATTTTTCATAATTTTAATGCCCCGAACTTTTGAAAAAACTTACAGGTTCAGACATGTCAAAAAACACAATTTTTTGATCTTCAAAACTACCCAAATTTAGACACCCCCTTTTCTGAAAAAAGTGGACTGGTCCGAACCTGTCGAAAAAAATAATAATTTTGGGCCATTTCATTTTTCATAATTTCAATGCCTGAACTTTTGAAAAAGCTTACAGGTTCAGACCTGTCAAGAAAACACAATTTTTTGATCTTCAAAACTACCCAAATTTAGACACCCCCTTTTCTGTAAAAAAGTGGACTGGTCCGGACCTGTCAAAAAAATAATAATTTTGGCCAATTTTATTTTTCATAATTTTAATGTACTGTTCTTTTGAAAAAGCTTACAGGTTCAGACATGTCAAGAAAACACAATTTTTTGATCTTCAAAACTACCCAAATTTAGACACCCCCTTTTTCTGTAAAAGTGGACTGGTCCGGACCTGTCGAAAAAAAATTAATTTTGGCCAATTTTATTTTTCATAATTTTAATGTACTGTTCTTTTGAGAAAGCTTACAGGTTCAGACATGTCAAGAAAACACAATTTTTTGATCTTCAAAACTACCCAAATTTAGACACCCCTTTTTCTGTAAAAGTGGACTGGTCCGGACCTGTCAAAAAAAAATAATTTTTTGGCCAATTTTATTTTTCATAATTTTAATGTACTGTTCTTTTTGAAAAAGCTTACAGGTTCAGACATGTCAAAAAACACAATTTTTTTTGATCTTCAAAACTACCCAAATTTAGACACCCCTTTTTCTGTAAAAGTGGACTGGTCGGGACCTGTCAAAAAAATAATAATTTTGGCCAATTTTATTTTTCATAATTTCAATGTACTGTTCTTTTGAAAAAGCTTACAGGTTCAGACATGTCAAGAAAACACAATTTTTTGATCTTCAAAACTACCCAAATTTAGACACCCCCTTTTTGTAAAAAGTGGACTGGTCCGGACCTGTCGAAAAAATAATAATTTTTGGCCAATTTTATTTTTCATAATTTTAATGCCCTGTTTTTTGAAAAGCTTACAGGTTCAGACATGTCAAGAAAACACAATTTTTGATCTTCAAAACTACCAAATTTAGACACCCCCTTTTCTGTAAAAAGTGGACTGGTCCGGACCTGTCGAAAAAATTAAATTTTGGCCAATTTTATTTTTCATAATTTTAATGTACTGTTCTTTGAAAAAGCTTACAGGTTCAGACATGTCAAGAAAACACAATTTTTTGATCTTCAAAACTACCCAAATTTAGACCCCCCTTTTCTGTAAAAAAGTGGACTGGTCCGGACCTGTCAAAAAAAAATAATAATTTTTTGGGCCATTTTATTTTTTCATAATTTTAATGCCCTGTTCTTTTGAAAAAGCTTACAGGTTCAGACATGTCAAGAAAACACAATTTTTGATCTTCAAAACTACCCAAATTTAGACACCCCCTTTTCTGTAAAAAGTGGACTGGTCCGGACCTGTCGAAAAAAAAAAATAATTTTGGCCAATTTTATTTTTCATAATTTTAATGCCCGAACTTTTGAAAAAGCTTACAGGTTCAGACATGTCAAGAAAACAATTTTTTGATCTTCAAAACTACCCAAATTTAGACACCCCCTTTTCTGGTCGGACCTGTGGAAAAAATGGTCCGGACCTTTCATAAAAAATTTTTGAAAAAACTTACAGGTTCATTTTGGCCACACAATTTTTTTTCTTCATACTTTTTAATTTACTGTTTTTTTGGACTGGTCTTACAGGTTTTTTCATAAGAATGTACTGATTTTGTCAAGACATGTCAAGAAAACACAATTTTTGATCTTCAAAACTACCCAAATTTAGACACCCCCTTTTTGTAAAAGTGGACTGGTCCGGACCTGTCGAAAAAAAATAATTTTTGGCCAATTTTTTTTTCATAATTTTAATGTACTGTTCTTTTGAAAAGCTTACAGGTTCAGACATGTCAAGAAAACACAATTTTTTGATCTTCAAAACTACCCAAATTTAGAAACCCCCTTTTCTGTAAAAGTGGACTGGTCCGGACCTGTCGAAAAAATAAAATTTTGGCCAATTTTATTTTTCATAATTTTAATGTACTGTTCTTTTGAAAAAACTTACAGGTTCAGACATGTCAAAAAAAAACACAATTTTTTGATCTTCAAAACTACCCAAATTTAGACACCCCCTTTTTCTGAAAAAAGTGGACTGGTCCGGACCTGTCAAAAAAAAATAATTTTGGCCAATTTTTTTTTCATAATTTTAATGCCTGTTCTTTTGAAAAAGCTTACAGGTTCAGACATGTCAAGAAAAAACACAATTTTTGATCTTCAAAACTACCCAAATTTAGACACCCCCTTTTCTGAAAAAGTGGACTGGTCCGGACCTGTCGAAAAAATTATAATTTTTGGCCAATTTTATTTTTTCATAATTTTAATGCCCTTCTTTTTTGAAAAGCTTACAGGTTCAGACATGTCAAGAAAACACAATTTTTGATCTTCAAAACTACCCAAATTTAGACACCCCCCCTTTTTGAAAAAAGTGGACTGGTCCGGACCTGTCAAAAAAAATAATAATTTTGGCCAATTTTATTTTTCATAATTTTAATGTACTGTTCTTTTGAAAAAAAGCTTACAGGTTCAGACATGTCAAAAAAACACAATTTTTGATCTTCAAAACTACCCAAATTTAGACACCCCTTTTCTGAAAAAGTGGACTGGTCCGGACCTGTCGAAAAAAATAAAATTTTGGGCCAATTTTATTTTTTCATAATTTTAATGCCCTGTTCTTTTGAAAAAGCTTACAGGTTCAGACATGTCAAGAAAACACAATTTTTTGATCTTCAAAACTACCCAAATTTAGACACCCCCTTTTCTAAAAAGTGGACTGGTCCGGACCTGTCGAAAAAATTAATATTTTGGCCAATTTTATTTTTCATAATTTTAATTTGTTCTGTTCTTTTGAAAAAGCTTACAGGTTCAGACATGTCAAGAAAACACAATTTTTTGATCTTCAAAACTACCCAAATTTAGACACCCCCTTTTTTGAAAAAGTGGACTGGTCCGGTCCTGTCAAAAAAAATAATAATTTTGGCCAATTTTATTTTTCATAATTTCAATGCCTGAACTTTTGAAAAGCTTACAGGTTCAGACATGTCAAGAAAACACAATTTTTTGATCTTCAAAACTACCAAAATTTAGACACCCCCTTTTCTGAAAAAAGTGGACTGGTCCGGACTGTCAAAAAAAATAATAATTTTGGGCCATTTTATTTTTTTCATAATTTTAATGCCCCGAACTTTTGAAAAGCTTACAGGTTCAGACATGTCAAGAAAACACAATTTTTGATCTTCAAAACTACCCAAATTTAGACACCCCCTTTTCTGTAAAAAAGTGGACTGGTCCGGACCTGTCGAAAAAAATTAAATTTTGGCCAATTTTATTTTTTCATAATTTTAATGTACTGTTCTTTTGAAAAAGCTTACAGGTTCAGACATGTCAAGAAAACACAATTTTTTGATCTTCAAAACTACCCAAATTTAGACACCCCTTTTGAAAAAAGTGGACTGGTCCGGACCTGTCGAAAAAAATAATAATTTGGCCAATTTTATTTTTTCATAATTTCAATGCCCGAACTTTTGAAAAAGCTTACAGGTTCAGACATGTCAAGAAAACACAATTTTTTTTGATCTTCAAAACTACCAAAATTTAGACACCCCCTTTTCTGAAAAAGTGGACTGGTCCGGACCTGTCGAAAAAAAAAAATATTTTGGCCATTTTATTTTTTCATAATTTTAATGTACTGTTCTTTTGAAAAAGCTTACAGGTTCAGACATGTCAAGAAAACACAATTTTTGATCTTCAAAACTACCCAAATTTAGACACCCCCTTTTTCTGTAAAAGTGGACTGGTCCGGACCTGTCAAAAAAAATAATAATTTTGGCCAATTTTATTTTTTCATAATTTTAATGTACTGTTCTTTTGAAAAACTTACAGGTTCAGACATGTCAAGAAAACACAATTTTTGATCTTCAAAACTACCCAAATTTAGACACCCCCTTTTCTGTAAAAAAGTGGACTGGTCCGGACCTGTCAAAAAAAATAATAATTTTGGCCAATTTTATTTTTCATAATTTTAATGCCCTGTTCTTTTGAGAAAACTTACAGGTTCAGACATGTCAAAAAAACACAATTTTTTGATCTTCAAAACTACCCAAATTTAGACCCCCCTTTCTGTAAAAGTGGACTGGTCCGGACCTGTCGAAAAAATAAAATTTTGGCCAATTTTTTTTTCATAATTTTAATGTACTGTTCTTTTGAAAAACTTACAGGTTCAGACATGTCAAGAAAACACAATTTTTTGATCTTCAAAACTACCCAAATTTAGACCCCCCCTTTTCTGTAAAAAAGTGGACTGGTCCGGACCTGTCAAAAAAATAATAATTTTGGCCAATTTTATTTTTCATAATTTTAATGCCCTGTTCTTTTGAAAAAGCTTACAGGTTTCAGACATGTCAAGAAAACACAATTTTTGATCTTCAAAACTACCCAAATTTAGACCCCCTTTTCTGTAAAAAAGTGGACTGGTCCGGACCTGTCAAAAAAAAATAATTTGGCCCATTTTATTTTTTCATAATTTTAATGCCCTGTTCTTTTGAAAAAAACTTACAGGTTCAGACATGTCAAGAAAACACAATTTTTGATCTTCAAAACTACCCAAATTTAGACACCCCCTTTTCTGAAAAAGTGGACTGGTCCGGACCTGTCAAAAAAATAATAATTTTGGCCCATTTTATTTTTCATAATTTTAATGTGCTGTTCTTTTGAAAAGCTTACAGGTTCAGACATGTCAAAAAAACACAATTTTTGATCTTCAAAACTACCCAAATTTAGACACCCCCTTTTCTGAAAAAAAGTGGACTGGTCCGGACCTGTCAAAAAAAATAATAATTTTGGCCAATTTTATTTTTCATAATTTTAATGCCCTGTTTTTTGAAAAAGCTTACAGGTTCAGACATGTCAAGAAAACACAATTTTTTGATCTTCAAAACTACCCAAATTTAGACACCCCCTTTTCTGTAAAAGTGGACTGGTCCGGACCTGTCGAAAAAAAAAATAATTTTGGCCAATTTTATTTTTCATAATTTTAATGTACTGTTCTTTTGAGAAAGCTTACAGGTTCAGACATGTCAAGAAAACACAATTTTTGATCTTCAAAACTACCCAAATTTAGAACCCCCTTTTCTGTAAAAGTGGACTGGTCCGGACCTGTCGAAAAAAAAATAATTTTTTTGCCATTTTTTTTTTTCATAATTTTAATGTACTGTTCTTTTGAAAGCTTACAGGTTCAGACATGTCAAGAAAACACAATTTTTGATCTTCAAAACTACCCAAATTTAGACACCCCCTTTTCTGTAAAAAGGGACTGGTCCGGACCTGTCAAAAAAAATAATAATTTTGGCCAATTTTATTTTTTCATAATTTTAATGCCTGTTCTTTTGAAAAAAGCTTACAGGTTCAGACATCAAAAAACACAATTTTTGATCTTCAAAACTACCCAAATTTAGACACCCCCTTTTCTGTAAAAGTGGACTGGTCCGGACCTGTCGAAAAAAAATAATAATTTTGGCCAATTTTATTTTTTCATAATTTTAATGTACTGTTCTTTTGAAAAAGCTTACAGGTTCAGACATGTCAAAAAAACACAATTTTTTGATCTTCAAAACTACCCAAATTTAGACACCCCCTTTTGAAAAAAAAGTGGACTGGTCCGGACCTGTCAAAAAAAAATAAATTTTGGCCAATTTTATTTTTCATAATTTTAATGTACTGTTCTTTTGAAAAAAAGCTTACAGGTTCAGACATGTCAAGAAAACACAATTTTTTTTGATCTTCAAAACTACCCAAATTTAGACCCCCCTTTTCTGAAAAAGTGGACTGGTCCGGACCTGTCGAAAAAAATAAAATTTTGGCCAATTTTATTTTTCATAATTTTAATGTACTGTTCTTTTGAAAAAGCTTACAGGTTCAGACATGTCAAGAAAACAACAATTTTTGATCTTCAAAACTACCCAAATTTAGACACCCCCTTTTCTGTAAAAAAGTGGACTGGTCCGGACCTGTCGAAAAAAATAAAATTTTGGCCAATTTTATTTTTCATAATTTTAATGTACTGTTCTTTTGAAAAAGCTTACAGGTTCAGACATGTCAAGAAAACACAATTTTTTGATCTTCAAAACTACCCAAATTTAGACCCCCCTTTCTGTAAAAAAGTGGACTGGTCCGGACCTGTCAAAAAATTATAATTTTGGCCAATTTTTTTTTTTCATAATTTTAATGTACTGTTCTTTTGAAAAAGCTTACAGGTTCAGACATGTCAAGAAAACACAATTTTTTGATCTTCAAACTACCCCAATTTAGACACCCCCTTTTCTGTAAAAAAGTGACTGGTCCGGACCTGTCGAAAAAAAATAATTTTGGGCCATTTCATTTTTCATAATTTCAATGCCTGTTCTTTTGAAAAAGCTTACAGGTTCAGACATGTCAAGAAAACACAATTTTTGATCTTCAAAACTACCCAAATTTAGACACCCCCTTTTCTGTAAAAGTGGACTGGTCCGGACCTGTCGAAAAAATTAAATTTTGGCCAATTTTTTTTTCATAATTTTAATGTACTGTTCTTTTGAAAAAAGCTTACAGGTTCAGACATGTCAAGAAAACACAATTTTTGATCTTCAAAACTACCCAAATTTAGACACCCCCTTTTCTGTAAAAAGTGGACTGGTCCGGACCTGTCGAAAAAAATAATAATTTTGGCCCATTTTATTTTTCATAATTTCAATGCCCTGTTCTTTTGAAAAGCTTACAGGTTCAGACATGTCAAAAAAACACAATTTTTGATCTTCAAAACTACCCAAATTTAGACACCCCCTTTTCTGTAAAAGTGGACTGGTCCGGACCTGTCGAAAAAAAAAAATTTTGGCCAATTTTATTTTTCATAATTTTAATGTACTGTTCTTTTGAAAAAGCTTACAGGTTCAGACATGTCAAGAAAACACAATTTTTTGATCTTCAAAACTACCCAAATTTAGACACCCCTTTTTTTGAAAAAAAGTGGACTGGTCCGGACCTGTCAAAAAAATAAAATTTTGGGCCAATTTTATTTTTCATAATTTTAATGCCTGTTCTTTTGAAAAAGCTTACAGGTTCAGACATGTCAAGAAAACACAATTTTTTGATCTTCAAAACTACCCAAATTTAGACACCCCCTTTTCTGAAAAAAGTGGACTGGTCCGGACCTGTCGAAAAAATTATAATTTTGGCCAATTTTATTTTTCATAATTTTATGTACTGTTTTTTGAAAAAACTTACAGGTTCAGACATGTCAAGAAAACACAATTTTTTGATCTTCAAAACTACCCAAATTTAGACACCCCCTTTTCTGTAAAAGTGGACTGGTCCGGACCTGTCAAAAAAAATAAAATTTTGGCCCAATTTTTTCATAATTTTGGGCCAAAAGCTTACAGGTTCAGACATGTCAAGAAAACACAATTTTTGATCTTCAAAACTACCCAAATTTAGACACCCCCTTTTCTGAAAAAGTGGACTGGTCCGGACCTGTCAAAAAAAATTAATTTTTGGCCAATTTATTTTTTCATAATTTCAATGCCCTGTTTTTTGAAAAGCTTTACAGGTTCAGACATGTCAAGAAAACACAATTTTTTGATCTTCAAAACTACCCAAATTTAGACACCCCCTTTTGAAAAAAGTGGACTGGTCCGGACCTGTCGAAAAAAAAAATAAATTTTGGCCAATTTTATTTTTCATAATTTTAATGTACTGTTCTTTTGAAAAAGCTTACAGGTTCAGACATGTCAAGAAAACACAATTTTTGATCTTCAAAACTACCCAAATTTAAACCCCCTTTTTTCTGTAAAAAGTGGACTGGTCGGGACCTGTCGAAAAAAAAAAAAATAATTTTGGCCAATTTTATTTTTTCATAATTTCAATGCCCTGAACTTTTGAAAAAGCTTACAGGTTCAGACCTGTCAAGAAAACACAATTTTTGATCTTCAAAACTACCCAATTTAGACACCCCCTTTTTGAAAAAAGTGGACTGGTCCGGACCTGTCGAAAAAAAATAAATTTTGGCCAATTTATTTTTTCATAATTTCAATGCTGTTCTTTTGAAAAAAGCTTACAGGTTCAGACATGTCAAAAAAAAACACAATTTTTGATCTTCAAAACTACCCAAATTTAGAGACCCCCTTTTTGTAAAAGTGGACTGGTCCGGACCTGTCGAAAAAAATTAAATTTTGGCCAATTTATTTTTCATAATTTTAATGTACTGTTCTTTTGAAAAAGCTTACAGGTTCAGACATGTCAAGAAAACACAATTTTTGATCTTCAAAACTACCCAAATTTAGACACCCCCTTTTCTGTAAAAAGTGGACTGGTCCGGACCTGTCGAAAAAAAAATAATAATTTTGGGCCATTTTATTTTTTCATAATTTCAATGCCTGAACTTTTGAAAAAGCTTACAGGTTCAGACATGTCAAGAAAACACAATTTTTGATCTTCAAAACTACCCAAATTTAGACACCCCCTTTTCTGTAAAAAGTGGACTGGTCCGGACCTGTCGAAAAAAATAATAATTTTGGCCAATTTTATTTTTCATAATTTTAATGTACTGTTCTTTTGAAAAAAGCTTACAGGTTCAGACATGTCAAGAAAACACAATTTTTTGATCTTCAAAACTACCCAAATTTAGAGACCCCCCTTTTCTGTAAAAAAGTGGACTGGTCCGGACCTGTCGAAAAAAATAAATTTTGGCCAATTTTATTTTTCATAATTTTAATGTACTGTTCTTTTGAAAAAGCTTACAGGTTCAGACATGTCAAAAAAACACAATTTTTGATCTTCAAAACTACCCAAATTTAGACACCCCCTTTTCTGTAAAAGTGGACTGGTCCGGACCTGTCGAAAAAAATAATAATTTTGGCCAATTTTATTTTTTTCATAATTTCAATGCCCTGAACTTTTGAAAAAACTTACAGGTTCAGACATGTCAAGAAAACACAATTTTTGATCTTCAAAACTACCCAAATTTAGACACCCCCTTTTCTGTAAAGTGGACTGGTCCGGACCTGTCGAAAAAAAATTAATTTTGGCCAATTTTATTTTTCATAATTTTAATGTACTGTTCTTTTGAAAAAGCTTACAGGTTCAGACATGTCAAGAAAACACAATTTTTTGATCTTCAAAACTACCCAAATTTAGACACCCCCTTTTTTTGAAAAAGTGGACTGGTCCGGACCTGTCGAAAAAAAATAATAATTTTGGCCAATTTTATTTTTCATAATTTTAAATGCCCCGAACTTTTGAAAAAGCTTACAGGTTCAGACATGTCAAAAAACACAATTTTTTGATCTTCAAAACTACCCAAATTTAGACACCCCCTTTTCTGTAAAAAAAGTGGACTGGTCCGGACCTGTCAAAAAAAATAATAATTTTGGCCAATTTTATTTTTCATAATTTCAATGTGCCCGAACTTTTGAAAAAAGCTTACAGGTTCAGACATGTCAAGAAAACAATTTTTTGATCTTCAAAACTACCCAAATTTAGAACCCCCCTTTTCTGTAAAAAGTGGACTGGTCCGGACCTGTCGAAAAAAATAAAATTTTGGCCAATTTTATTTTTTTCATAATTTTAATGTACTGTTCTTTTGAAAAAACTTACAGGTTCAGACATGTCAAGAAAACACAATTTTTGATCTTCAAAACTACCCAAATTTAGACACCCCCTTTTCTGAAAAAAGTGGACTGGTCCGGACCTGTCGAAAAAATTAAATTTTGGCCAATTTTATTTTTCATAATTTTAATGTACTGTTCTTTTGAAAAAGCTTACAGGTTCAGACATGTCAAGAAAACACAATTTTTGATCTTCAAAACTACCCAAATTTAGACACCCCTTTTCTGAAAAAAGTGGACTGGTCCGGACCTGTCAAAAAAAATAATAATTTTGGGCCATTTTTTTTTTTCATAATTTCAATGCCCCGAACTTTTGAAAAGCTTACAGGTTCAGACATGTCAAGAAAACACAATTTTTGATCTTCAAAACTACCAAAATTTAGACACCCCCCTTTTCTGTAAAAAGTGGACTGGTCCGGACCTGTCGAAAAAAATTAAATTTTGGCCAATTTTATTTTTCATAATTTTAATGTACTGTTCTTTTGAAAAGCTTACAGGTTCAGACATGTCAAAAAAACACAATTTTTGATCTTCAAAACTACCCAAATTTAGACACCCCTTTTCTGTAAAAGTGGACTGGTCCGGACCTGTCGAAAAAAATAAATTTGGCCAATTTTATTTTTCATAATTTTAATGCCTGTTCTTTTGAAAAAGCTTACAGGTTCAGACATGTCAAGAAAACACAATTTTTGATCTTCAAAACTACCCAAATTTAGACACCCCCTTTTCTGTAAAAGTGGACTGGTCCGGACCTGTCGAAAAAAAAAATTTTTGGGCAATTTTATTTTTCATAATTTTAATGCCCTGTTCTTTTGAAAAGCTTACAGGTTCAGACATGTCAAGAAAACACAATTTTTTGATCTTCAAAACTACCCAAATTTAGACCCCCCTTTTTGAAAAAGTGGACTGGTCCGGACCTGTCGAAAAAAAATAAAATTTTGGCCAATTTTTTTTTTCATAATTTTAATGTACTGTTCTTTTGAAAAGCTTACAGGTTCAGACATGTCAGAAAACACAATTTTTGATCTTCAAAACTACCCAAATTTAGACACCCCCTTTTCTGTAAAAAGTGGACTGGTCCGGACCTGTCAAAAAAAATAATAATTTTGGCCAATTTTATTTTTCATAATTTTAATGCCCTGTTCTTTTGAAAAAGCTTACAGGTTCAGACATGTCAAAAAACACAATTTTTGATCTTCAAAACTACCCAAATTTAGACACCCCCCTTTTCTGTAAAAGTGGACTGGTCCGGACCTGTCAAAAAAAATAATTAATTTTGGCCAATTTTATTTTTCATAATTTTAATGTACCTCGTTCTTTTGAAAAAGCTTACAGGTTCAGACATGTCAAGAAAACACAATTTTTTGATCTTCAAAACTACCCAAATTTAGACACCCCCTTTTCTGAAAAAGTGGACTGGTCCGGTCCTGTCAAAAAAAATAATAATTTTGGCCAATTTTATTTTTTCATAATTTTAATGTACTGTTCTTTTGAAAAAGCTTACAGGTTCAGACATGTCAAGAAAACACAATTTTTGATCTTCAAAACTACCCAAATTTAGACACCCCCTTTCTGAAAAAAGTGGACTGGTCCGGACCTGTCGAAAAAAATAATAATTTTGGCCAATTTTATTTTTCATAATTTTAATGCCCTGTTCTTTTGAAAAAAGCTTACAGGTTCAGACATGTCAAGAAAACACAATTTTTGATCTTCAAAACTACCCAAATTTAGACACCCCTTTTTCTGTAAAAGTGGACTGGTCCGGACCTGTCGAAAAAAATTAAATTTTTTGCCAATTTTATTTTTCATAATTTTAATGTACTGTTCTTTTGAAAAAACTTACAGGTTCAGACATGTCAAGAAAACACAATTTTTGATCTTCAAAACTACCCAAATTTAGACACCCCCCTTTTCTGAAAAAGTGGACTGGTCCGGACCTGTCAAAAAAAATAATAATTTTGGCCAATTTTATTTTTCATAATTTCAATGCCCGAGACTTTTGAAAAAAAGCTTACAGGTTCAGACATGTCAAGAAAACACAATTTTTGATCTTCAAAACTACCCAAATTTAGACACCCCCTTTTTCTGAAAAAAGTGGACTGGTCCGGACCTGTCGAAAAAAAATAAATTTTGGCCAATTTTTTTTTTCATAATTTCAATGTACTGTTCTTTTGAAAAAAAACTTACAGGTTCAGACATGTCAAGAAAACACAATTTTTGATCTTCAAAACTACCCAAATTTAGACACCCCCTTTTTCTGTAAAAAAGTGGACTGGTCCGGACCTGTCGAAAAAAAAAAATTTTTGGCCAATTTTATTTTTCATAATTTTAATGTACTGTTCTTTTGAAAAGCTTACAGGTTCAGACATGTCAAGAAAACACAATTTTTGATCTTCAAAACTACCCAAATTTAGACACCCTTTTTTGTAAAAGTGGACTGGTCCGGACCTGTCAAAAAAAATAATAATTTTTTTTTTTCATTTTATTTTTCATAATTTCAATGCCCGAACTTTTTGAAAAAGCTTACAGGTTCAGACCTGTCAAAAAACAAAACACAATTTTTTTTCAAAACTACCAAAATTTAGACACCCCCTTTTCTGTAAAGTGGACTGGTCCGGACCTGTCGAAAAAAAATAATAATTTTGGCCAATTTTATTTTTCATAATTTTAATGTACTGTTCTTTTGAAAAAAGCTTACAGGTTCAGACATGTCAAGAAAACACAATTTTTTGATCTTCAAAACTACCCAAATTTAGACACCCCCTTTTTCTGTAAAAAGTGGACTGGTCCGGACCTGTCGAAAAAAAAAAATAATTTTTGGCCAATTTTATTTTTCATAATTTTAATGTACTGTTCTTTTGAAAAAGCTTACAGGTTCAGACATGTCAAGAAAACACAATTTTTGATCTTCAAAACTACCCAAATTTAGAAACCCCCTTTTCTGAAAAAAGTGGACTGGTCCGGACCTGTCGAAAAAAAATAATTTTGGCCAATTTTATTTTTCATAATTTTAATGCCCGAACTTTTTGAAAAAGCTTACAGGTTCAGACATGTCAAGAAAACAATTTTTTTTTGATCTTCAAACTACCCAAATTTAGACACCCCCTTTTCTGAAAAAGTGGACTGGTCCGGACCTGTCAAAAAAAATAATAATTTTGGGCCATTTTATTTTTTCATAATTTTATGCCCGAACTTTTGAAAAAAAAATTTAGAAGCTTACAGGTTCAGACATGTCAAGAAAACACAATTTTTGATCTTCAAAACTACCCAAATTTAGACACCCCCCTTTTCTGTAAAAAGTGGACTGGTCCGGACCTGTCGAAAAAAATTAAATTTTGGCCAATTTTATTTTTCATAATTTTAATGTACTGTTCTTTTGAAAAGCTTACAGGTTCAGACATGTCAAAAAACACAATTTTTGATCTTCAAAACTACCCAAATTTAGACACCCCTTTTTCTGTAAAAAAAGTGGACTGGTCCGGACCTGTCGAAAAAATAATAATTTTGGCCAATTTTATTTTTCATAATTTTAATGCCTGAACTTTTTTGAAAAGCTTACAGGTTCAGACCTGTCAAAAAAAAACACAATTTTTGATCTTCAAACTACCAAAATTTAGACACCCCCTTTTCTGTAAAAGTGGACTGGTCCGGACCTGTCAAAAAAAATAATAATTTTGGCCAATTTTATTTTTCATAATTTTAATGCCCTGTTCTTTTGAAAAAAAAAGCTTACAGGTTCAGACATGTCAAGAAAACACAATTTTTTGATCTTCAAAACTACCCAAATTTAGACACCCCCTTTTCTGTAAAAAGTGGACTGGTCCGGACCTGTCGAAAAAAAATAAAATTTTGGCCAATTTTATTTTTCATAATTTTAATGTACTGTTCTTTTGAAAAAGCTTACAGGTTCAGACATGTCAAGAAAACACAATTTTTTTGATCTTCAAAACTACCCAAATTTAGACACCCCCTTTTCTGTAAAAGTGGACTGGTCCGGACCTGTCGAAAAAAATAATAATTTTGGCCAATTTTATTTTTCATAATTTTAATGTACTGTTCTTTTGAGAAAGCTTACAGGTTCAGACATGTCAAGAAAACACAATTTTTTTGATCTTCAAAACTACCCAAATTTAGCCTTTTCTGTAAAAGTGGACTGGTCCGGACCTGTCGAAAAAAAATAAAATTTTGGCCAATTTTATTTTTTCATAATTTTAATGTACTGTTCTTTTGAGAAAAAGCTTACAGGTTCAGACATGTCAAGAAAACACAATTTTTTGATCTTCAAAACTACCCAAATTTAGACACCCCTTTTTGTAAAAAAGTGGACTGGTCCGGACCTGTCAAAAAAATAATAATTTTGGCCAATTTTATTTTTTCATAATTTTAATGCCGAGCTTTTGAAAAACTTACAGGTTCAGACATGTCAAGAAAACACAATTTTTTGATCTTCAAAACTACCAAAATTTAGACACCCCCTTTTCTGAAAAAGTGGACTGGTCGGACCTGTCGAAAAAAATAATAATTTTGGGCCATTTCATTTTTTCAT
>JAHFZB010000873.1:7500-12500 GCA_036884735.1 Huso huso
TGTATCCATCTTGAACAGAACCTTTAATTGGATAAATATGTAGGAGAAACCCATACGACGTTCAACACAATAATAAAACCTCAGGGCAAGATGCCCCTGCACAACACAATACAACATAAATAAATAAATAAATAAATAAATAAATAAATACATTATGCTATCGCTGGCAAAAGGCTGTTTGAAATGTTTTAACTACTAAATGTAGAAAAAGCGCGGTCCACGAAGAAATGCCCCAGCAACAGCGGTTGCCCTCTCAACCAATCAGCTGCCATCGCAACCCACAGCGCGAGGCAGGTGTTCAACGTTTCTTCACAGCCTTTTAATAACGCTAATTATCTTTATTTGTGTGAATGAATGAAAAAATATAAACTAAAGACGTACAGACAGCTGTACAACATCCACGAGTAAAAAAAAAAAAAAGGTTATTTTGCTTTTGTTAATGATGCGGGTCAATGATAGAATTTCTGAGGTAATTTTTTTTTTTTTTTTTTTTTTACTAAACCTGATGACGATAATCAATTGGCCTGAACTGAGAGAGGAAAAAGGTAATACTTATGATACTTCTGGGAACTTTCTGACGTAAAATGTTTCATTAAGTCTATTGTTTAATGACGATTTCTAGGATACATGAGTATTAAGTATGAGGTAAATATAAGATTTGCTTCACTGCTACGATTTCTCGGGCGGTTCTGGTACGAAAATAATAAAACACAAATTACTGTATCTTTTCTCTTGACTAAATGAGACTTTTTTTAACGACGTTCTTTTAAAACCATGGTGTTTAATATAATTTGTCACTCATGCAAACTGAAAACAATTTTATTTTAGTACTACTGTAAAAAAAAAAAAACAACGTTAAAATACAGTACTGAATAATAATTCCTGGTAATTGTGTGACAAAGCATTAAGTATTGTAGTTTACGGTGTCAATATATGACAGCGTCTGAAATGGTGCGCATCACTTGAACAGTTGTGTAAGCGTTCTTTCGCGGGCTAGGATGTAGGCTACACCGCCTTGCAGGTCCAGTGTGCCTAACAACAGAACATTAACATAACATTAAACACCAAATCACAAATCACAAAGCGCACACACACACACACAGTCCAGTGGCCACGCCTTCCTGCTCGCACACAACATTATAAACATAAACATTTGCCTGCCGAGAAAAGCTTAGCTATTTTTCTGTTCGTATGTCACCAGGCATGTAGACAAAGACGTAAACACACAAACAGATTTAATAAGAAAAAGAGGCACTACATATTATTTCTAACAGGGTTTTTCAATTACATGATAGAAAAAATCAATGTAATTCTGCATATGAAGTTAATTTGATGCATTGGTATTGGGAGACACAAGTACTGTACCTCTAATCAATCTGATCACTTTAGAGGAGGGCAGTTTCAGTTGCCAACAAACAGCATATATCTTAAAGTGCAAAGGAAAAAGTGAGTGATCCACAAATGTTTTCGGGAGTACTGTAAGCTTCAGGAAAAACTAAACACAATTTCAAGCCGTCCTTTTAACTAACAGACAAATATTCTTTCATGAAAAAAAGGTTTTCTTTCAAAAACTATTTTACATAACTTTCTACTGTCAATTCAACTGCTGTAGAGAAACATATATATATATATATATATATATATATATATATATTATATATATATATTTAGACTGGTCCACATAGCAGACTTTATTGACCATGTTGTTTGGTCAAGATGCATTATGCTGTATGATATTAAACAGCTGATCCTTTTGCTTGACTGGGCAAGGTGAGTATGGGCACATGTTCATACAATCCTTTGGCTCTAAGTCTGGGCAAGGTGGGGCTTGTTTTTATCATGTCAAGCATGTGATCATTTTGCCTAGACATGGTCCATCTTACCAGTTTAATGTTACCAGGGGCTTAGCTAGGAATAGATTTTTACTGAGGCAAAAATCAAATTTTTGTCTAAAAAAAAAACAAAACCCTGTGCATATCCTGTTCATGTTACGAAGGTGAAATTTATCATATTTTAAAGCCTGGAGACTATTAATGCAAACTGCAAAGCGATACAACAAATTCCTAAAATTACCCTATTCACACTGTTAGAAATATGTGATATTAAAAGGACAAGAAGAATAGAAGTTATAGATATGAACACGTAGATGGGTTTATACCTTCATTGAGAGACATGCGTTTGGTTCACTGCTATTGAAGTTAATGCTGACACTGATGACACTGATGCTACAACTGGAACTGGTAAGACTGGTGCTGCTACTTCTGGAACTGATGCTGACACTGCTGGGACTGGCAGGACTGGTGCTGCTACTGCTGGAACTGGTAAGACTGGTGCTGCTACTGCTGGAACTGGTAAGACTGGTGCTGCTGGGACTGGTAAGTGGTTCTGCTACTGCTGGGACTGGTAAGACTGGTGCTGCTACTGCTGAAACTGGTAAGACTGGTGCTGCTGGGACTGGTAAGACTGGTGCTGCTACTGCTGGGACTGGTAAGAGGTGGTTCTACTACTGGCTGGGAACTGGTAAGACTGGTGCTGCCACTGCTGGGACTGGTAAGACTGGTGCTGCCACTGCTGGGACTGGTGCTGCTACTGCTGGGACTGGTAAGACTGGTGCTGAAACTGGTAAGACCGGTGCTGACACTGCTGGGACTGGTAAGATTGCTGATACTAATGCTAAGACTGATCGGACTGCTGAGACTGTATGATGCCACAATTAAAAACTGATTTAGAAGACTTTACTTTAAATCAGGGTTTGCTAATCCTCCCATGGCCTGATCTATCGAAACGCTGTAACACTTCCTCCTGGGACATGTCCGGACATATTAGCAGGGCAAGGCCATTCAGTCTATTTTTACCCATACTGCTGCGAGACCAATCAAACATATCGAAACAATGCACTCAGTTAAACTCTTTCTCATCATGAACAGAGACCGTAAGAATCTGTTTGCTGCGGAAAACACGTACTGTCTATATGCTGTCAGAGAATATTTGGTTTTACACTTGGGGCGGGCAAAAAAAAACATGCAAGGATTTTTTTTTGTTTGTTTGTTTGAGAACCAAACTAATACACTTATCATATATAATCATGAACAAAGACAATGTTGCTTTAAATGTACATAAATCTACTTTAAACTGCTTCTGGTGTACAGAGGTCAAGGTTGAACGTGGCGCACTGTCCGTGTCTCATTCATGCTGGAACGTAGCTGCAGTTTACTTCAGTATCCAGTGCGTGGTTACCACTGAACAAGCTGTTTAAAGATGCTGAAAATGATTAATAAATAAATAAATAAATAAATAAATAAATCACCTGTATTAAAAACTTTGGATTTTTGTCTCTAACGAAAACATTCGGAAAATATATATATATATATTTTTTAAACTGCTGTTGCCAAACAGTGAATTTATAAATAGAATTACCTCCAATTCTTCTAGCCCATGGCATCAAATACAATACATGAAAAGTATTAAAAACTAACAGCTATGAATTATTACATCAGGGGAGAGGGATGGTGTTGAAATTGAAGAATTAAGGGAATGGGAATATGCAAATAAAGATGATCACAATATAACGTAAGACGCCTGCGTCAGCATTTTATTTTAAAATACAGTGTAAGTGATTTATTTTTCTGTTTTTTTTTTTTTTTTTTAAGGACCCTACAACTCCCACACCTGTCATTATCCGGGGAAACCCTTCCATCTTGATACAAAAATTGGTCTGAGAATGAATGGACAACATCTACTTGCTGAGGAGGCTGTGTGGTCCAGTGGTTAAAGAAAAGGGTTTGTAACCAGGAAGTCCACGGTTCAAATCCCACCTCAGCAAACTGACTCATTGTGTGACCTTGAGCAAGCCACTTAACCTCCTTGTGCTCCGTCTTTCGGGTGAGACATAATTGTAAGTGACTCTGCAGCTGATGCATAGTTCACACTCCCTAGTCTCTGTAAGCCTTGGATAAAGGTGTCTGCTAAATAAACAAATAATAATAACCTGAGGCCCTCACCCAGAGATTTGGGCTTTTTTTCCTTGTATTTTGTGTACAATATCAAATACCCACAGAGAAAAAACAGCCTAATATTATATTGAGAAATGTATTTTGGGTACTCAAAAGATCAGAAAACTCCACCTAGTATAGTGGGAATAGTAAACTTTCTTTTGTCAGGCGCCAGGTCGGGAAAGCAATAAGGGTGTTGGTTGTGCTATAATAACCACAGGCCCAGGGATTACTATTTTTTTATTGTTATTTTTTTTTTTTTTTAAGCAGACACCCTTACCCAGGGCAACTTACAGTTGTATACAGCTATGCTGATGATAACCAGCTATTATCTGTCCCTAAAGCAAGGACATTCTTCTGCCTGGGTGTTATTAGCTACTTGCCTTACAGACATCAAGCATTGGATGTCACAGAATCTCCTAATGTTGAATTGAGATAAAACAGAGGTTATGCTAGTGGGCTCACAGAACCAACTAAAAGGAAATGTAGGATTACATGAGCACGACCCTTGCAGTCTCTCATCAAAATTTAAACTCGAAATTAAGAGTTTGAGGGTAATCTTTGAGTCTGATCTATCATTTTAGACTCATACTAGGGAAGTTACTAAAGTATATTTTTACCATTTGAGAAATATAGCCAAACTTAGACCAACTCCCCAGTAATGTTGTTGAAGCTGACACCCTGGGATCCTTCAAGAAGCTGCTTGATGAGATTCTGGGATCAATAAGCTACTAACAACCAAACAAACAACTTTCTTATGTTCTAATTATTTCTGTATCTGATGCCGAGAGAATAATACATGTCTTTGTTTCATCTAGAATTGATTATTGTAATGTACTTTTTTAAATGGTGATTTTGCTGTTAACTTATAAGGCCCTGAATGGATTAGCACCTCATTATTTACAGGAGTTACTGACACCGTATCTTCCAAACCACACTCTGAAATCACAGGATGTGGGGCTGCTGGTTATTCCTAGGGTCAACAAAACAACACGGGAGGCAGCTTTT
>JAHFZB010000873.1:17500-19724 GCA_036884735.1 Huso huso
CTATGTGGCGTAAATACCCTGACACCTAACATCCAAAAAAAAAAAAAAAATTGCATGCCCGATGCAATGATGAGTCTTTCCATCCACCTCTGGTTGCTTCAACCGGAGGTGAATGCAATATATATATATATATACAGTGCCTTTACTTGGAAGTATTAGGCCCCCCCCCTTGAACTGCGACCTTTGCCCATTTCAGGCTTCAAACATAAAGGCTCATATGAAACTGTAATTTTTTTGTGAAGAATCAACAACAAGTGGGACAATCATGAAGTGGAACGAAATTTATTGGATATTTCAAACTTTTTTTAACAAATAAAAAAACTGAAAAATTGAAACGTGCAAAATTATTCCAGCCCCTTAAGTTAATACTTTGTGGACCTTTTTTTCTGCGATTACAGCTGTAAGTAAACGGGTATGTCTCTATCAGTTTTGCACATCGAGAGACTGAAATTTTTGCCCATTCCTCCTTGCAAACAGCTCGAGCTCAGTGAGGTTGGATGGAAGCATTTGTGAACAACAGTTTCAGTTCTTTCCACAGATTCTCGATTGGATTCAGGTCTGGTTTTTGACTTGCCATTCTAACACCTGGATATGTTTATTTGTGAACCATTCCATTGTAGATTTTGCTTTATGTTTTGGATCATTGTCTTGTTGGAAGACAAATCTCAAATCCCAGTCTCAGGTCTTTTTGCAGATCCCATCAGGTTTTCTTCCAGAATGGTCCTGTATTTGGCTCCATCCATCTTCCCATCAATTTTAACCATCTTCCCTGTCGGCTGAAGAAAAGCAGGCCCAAACCATGATGCTGCCACCACCATGTTTTGACAGTGGGGATGGTGTGTTCAAGGTGATGAGCTGTGTTGCTTTTTACGCCAAACGCGTTTTGCATTGTTGCCAAAAGTTGATTTTTGGTTTCATCTGACCGACACCTTCTTCCCATGTTTGGTGTGTTCCCGGGTGGCTTGTGGCAAACTGTAAGCGACACACTTTTATGGATATCTTTAAATGGCTTTCTTCTTGCCACTCTTCCATAAGGCCAGATTTGTGCAGTATCGACTGATTGTTGTCCTATGGACAGAGTCTCCCACCTCAGCTGTAGATCTCTGCAGTTCATCCAGAGTGATCATGGGCCTCTTGGCTGCATCTCTGATCAGTCTTCTCCTTGTATGACTGAAAGTTTAGAGGGACGGCCTCTTGGTATTTGCAGTGGTCTGATACTCCTTCCATTTCAATATTTATCGCTTGCACAGTGCTCCTTGGGATGTTTAAAGCGGGAAATCTTTTTGTATCAAACTGGCTTTAAACTTCTCCACAACAGTATCTCGGACCTGCCTGGTGTGTTCTTGTTCTTCATCATGATCTTGCGCTTTAAGCGGACCTCTGGAGACTATCACAGTGCAGGTGCATTTTACTCGGAGACTTGATTACACACAGGTGGATTCTATTTATCATCATTAGTCATTTAGGTCAACATTGGATCATTCAGATCCTCACTGAACTTCTGGAGAGTTTGCTGCACTGAAAGTAAAGGGGCTGAATAATTTTGCACGCCCAATTTTTCAGTTTTTATTTGTTAAAAAAGTTTGAAATATCCAATAGAATTTCGTTTCCACTTCATGATTGTGTCCCCTTGTTGTTGATTCTTCACAAAAAAATTACAGTTTCATATCTTTATGTTTGAAGCCTGAAATGTGGCAAAGGTCTTAAAGTTCAAGGGGGCGAATACTTTCATAAGGCACTGTATATATATATATATATATATATATATATATATATATATATATATATATACATATATATATATATATATATATATATATATATATATATATATATATATATATATATATATATATATATATATATATATATATATATTTACATGCCCAGTAGCTAAATGTTTTAGTTACGCTCTGGGCAAAACCAAAGCCCATGGCCAGTATACAATATTTTTCTGTATGCATTATTTTCTGTTGAGCACTACTGACACCGTTGAAACGGTGAGTCTTAGGTTGCCTGCGGATACATTAGTTCAATCAAGGCGTCTCAACCTGGTGTGTAATCCCAAGGTAACTGCTCACTGTTAACACGTTTTTAAAATACAGTGTCCCCTTCAAACATGTTAAAGGAGAGATTCGTAAATAACATTATTCAAAACGATGCGCGTAAATACCACCCTGACACTAACATCCAAAAAAAAAATTGCATGCCTGGTAGCATCCAT
>JAHFZB010000874.1:0-24000 GCA_036884735.1 Huso huso
GGGGACTGCGTGTGGCTGGTTATCCGCTGTGATGTAGAGGGTTTGCCAATCGATGCAGTAATAGATACTGGAGCAAATTTGACTGTCATGAGTGACAAACTATTTGCACAAATTGTTTTTAAAATACCAGATTGTAGCGCTCCGGAGACTTGCAGCATTAAGACTGTAACTGGAGATGTGATGTCAGCGACTAGAACGGGTGAGATAACATTTCAAATTGGCCAATACACTTTACGTCACAGTGTCTGGGTGGCTGACATAGCAGACGATTTATTACTGGGTTTGGATCTCTTGCAGATACACCATGTGGTTTTAGATTTAACAAGGAATGTACTGTCCTTGGATGGCAAACAGCTTGAAGTACGTCACACGCAGACGGAATCAGAACCCCATTGTGACAGGCATGGAGACTTACTGTTCCGGCAGGCTCTGAGGTAGCAGCAGAGTTAGAAGGCGAAAGAGCTGACACTTTGCAATGTGGTTTAATTGATATTTGTCCTGAAAGTAACATGCACCCTAACATTTTAGTTGCAAGATCAGTAGTAGATCTAAAATCGAAAATAGTGCCTATAAGGCTTTTGAATAGCTTTTACACTGCCCAAGTAATTAAAAAAGGGTCACGTGTTAGCCGATTGGGAAGCTGCAACACTTGTACAAGCTGAGAGTGCAGTGTGCTGCTCACGCAGTCAGGCGCCATCCAGTGGTGCTTTTGAGAATTGCCGTAGACTAAAAAGTGGGTTAGTTCTCCGAACACTGCCTAAACATTTAAAAGTTTTGTGGGAAAGGAGCAGCGTTGAGCTTAATGAGGAACAACAAAGGAAACTTCAAACTGTGCTGGCTGAGTACCAAGATGTATTCTGTAAAGATAAGGATGACTTTGGTAAGACTGCGTTAGTAACCCAGAAAATAAACACTGGTAACGCAGCCAAGCAAGAGGAGGTGGAACGCATGGTTCGAGGCCTCAGAAGGCAGGGGGTTATTGAAGACTCCAGCAGTCCATGGGCCTCACCTACAGTGTTAGTAAAGAAGAAGAACGGCAGCACTAGGGTCTGAGTCGACTGAGGAAATTGAATGAGGTTACTGAGAAAGATTCTTACCCGCTGCCGAGAACAGATGACACCCTTCAGGCATTGGCGCTTCTGTCTAGTTTTCCACACTAGATTTAAAGAGTGGCTATTGGCAGGTGGAGGTAGATGAAGCTGATAGACCAAAGACAGCATTCCCAGTTGGACGGGGCTTGCACCAGTTCAATGTGATGCCCTGTGGTCTCTGCAATGCACCTGCTACGTTTGAAAGGCTTATGGAGAGGGTGTGGTCAGGCTTGCTACAGACCCAGAAAAATAACAGCAGTCAGCAACTGACTAAGGCTGACCAATGTAACTGAGGTACGCTGCTTTTTGGGTTAATGTTCCTACTACAGGAAGTTTATTGAGTCCTTTGCAGACATTGCTAAGCCATTGCATGCTTTGACAAAGAAGGGACAGCCGTTCCTTTGGAGTAAAACATGTGAGCATGCTTTATTCACCTCATACAGGCTGTAGGCTCTCCTTTACTAGGCTACCTTCGATTTGACCTTCCGTTCACCCTGGATATCGTGGGAGTTGGAGCTGTGCGTTCCCAGGTCCAGGATGGTGGAAAGGGTTATAGGATACTATAGCCAGACACTGACTGCTCGGAGAGGAACTACTGCACTACTCGCAAGGAACTGCTAGCTGTGGTAAAAGGTGTCACGCACTTTCATCATTATTTGTATGGCTGGTCTTTTGTTGTACGTACTGACCACTCTGCTTTCCAATGGCTTTTCAGGTCAACCACCTGGAGGTCCAGATTGCAAGGTGGCTACAAAGCCTACAGCAATATGTGTTACACCAGCAGGGGGTAAAGCATGGCAATGCTGATGCTCTATCTAGAGCACCCTGTCTGGGTACTGAGTGTGGTTTCTGTACCAGGGTAGAGCAGTGGAACCGTAGCAGTGTGGGAGGAGAGCAGGGTGCTGTAACAGAGGGCTCCCAGGAGAGCCAGGATGGAATTACTACAGCTCAAGCTCCACTGTGCTGGTTAACAAGCAAAGCCGCTGCGAGCGAGCAGCTTGTTGATGGTCACAGTGCTGAAGAGCTGAGGGCTGCACAGCAACATGAGCTTGATTTCACTCCTCTGCTTAACTGGAAAGAACAGGGGGGGCGTCCACAGGGAAAATGTGTCACACCTCAGCTCAGACATCACAGCATACTGGGCTATTTGGGACAGTATAGAGTTAAAAGATGCTTTACTCTGTTGTAAGTGGGAGGCTCCATCGGGGGGATGCTGCAGGTATCAGCTGTTGGTTCCAGGGTCCCTGAGAAAGGAAGTGCTAACCATGGCTCACAGTACTAAGGTTGTAAATTCGAATCAGAGGTTTTCTCCAGGGTGTGTCAACTTCTGGGTGTGTGGAAGACACACACCACGCCATTGAGGTCTCAGTCTGATGGTATGGTGGAGAGGTACATACGCACTCTCAAAAACCAGTTACCCTGTTTGTAGAGCAGAACCAGCGGGATTGGGATACTCACCTCCCTTTGCTGCTGTTTGCATGTCGAACAGCTAAACATGAAATAACCCAGAGTACACCTGCACTCCTGATGTTTGGAGAGGAGCTCCATTCACCACTGAGGCTGCTTTATGGAACCCCTGATACATCCTTATCTTTGAGGATCCCCTGGACTACGCTGACAGCCTGCAGCAGTCTCTTGAGCGGGTACACCAATTTGTCAGGGCGAACTTCAAATTGGCTGCTGACCAGGTAAAGCAGTGGTATGATGTAAGAGCTGCGGCTGACACTGTGGTTTGACTCCCACTTCCTTTCACACTGCAGCCCCACCATGCAGCCACTCAAGAGCTACAGCGTCGGAGGACAACGCAGCTCTCAAGCAGCTCACAGGAAGCCCGCAGGTGCCCGGCCAGACCACAGGGGTCGCTGGTGTGCGGTTTCAATGTATTATGGCTGGAGCTATCCTATGTAACAGGTGCTGAAACCACATCCGTTCATCTTCCAGGGACAGGTTTCCTGTGAGCCATTGTTTAAACTGCAAGCAAATGTGCATAATCATGCTCTTAAGAACAGGTTAGATGCTTCTATACCTGTCCTGTTCTGTGAAAAACAGGGAGTGTTCCACGCTATGGAGCCGACTGGAAAAGGAGTGCATGTATTAAAACAATCTGGAAGCAACTGGTTTAACTTGCTGGGGTGATGAAACTTTTATTAGGTCATTGAGTCACACAAAGTGGCTCAAAGGACAATATATAAATCAATTAGAGTCTCTCAGCCAATTAAAACGCTGAGTTCATGAAGATGCCAATACGCTTTTCAGGGAAATTTTTCTGATCTTTAATCTTTGAAAATATTCATGGTAAGTTGAGTCAGCCGAGCCTGTCTCTTATGGCATGAGAATATCTCTTTACAACCTTAAAATGAGAAAACACCTAACAGCACAAATGCACTAAACTCTGTGACCACAAGAGGGAGAGAGAGAGTAATAAAATGATGCTCTTTAATCCAGAGCAGTGGTTCTTAACCTGGGGTCCTCAGAGACAGTCCAGGGGGTCCACAGGAAAAAAACTGGAAACTTTTCACTCAACATTAGCAATGTGCAAAATCAAAATGTTTGCTTCTTGAATGGATTTGATTTCACAAAGTTTATGATAGATCTGTAAACCTGCAGCTCTGATTTTAATATTTGATCTGTGGCTAAGATGAATTGTTTGAAAGAAGGGGGAAGAGAGAGAAATAGCTGTGTTTGTACAAACTCAACACAATGAAAACTATAAACTATTTTTTCCCTGATTGGCAAAGAAACTGCATTAGTGAGAAGAGTTTAAACTTAAGAGCACTGCTTGGCTAGAAGTGGCTGCTGTACCAAGGAAGACAATTTGCATAGAAAAGACACTTTGCATTGGCAGCACATGCTTCAGTGCTCTGGGAGTGTTTATAGCTCTGTGAGTTTAACACTTCATGATTGAGAGCTGCCCTTCATGGCAACAGAATCCACAACAACAATGACTTTTATCAGCATCTTCATCTGGGCACTTGTCATCTGCACTCAGGGTAAGAATCATTTAGAAAAAACACTTAAAAAAATGTGTGACAACTCTTAATATATAATTATTACAAGTAAAACAGGAAATTCTGAAAAAAATATGAAAAAGCCTTGAAATTGAATATGTTGTCATAATTTAGTTGGTTAATTTATTATAATCTTCTATATTTTTATTTATTATTTACAGAATCCAGTGGACAGTATACTGTGACTCAGACTCCAGCAGTGAAATCTGTTCTCCCAGGAGACACAGTCGCTCTGAGCTGTAAAGTCAGCAGCGCAGTGTACAATAACTACTACCTAAACTGGTACCAACAGAAACCTGGAGAAGCTCCCAAACTCCTGATCTATGCTGCAAGTAACCTTCAGTCTGGGATCCCAACTCGTTTCAGTGGCAGTGGATCTGGGACTGACTTCACTTTGACCATCAGTGGAGTCCAGGCTGAAGATGAAGGAGATTACTACTGTCTGAGTCAACACTACTCCAGCAGTAGCTGGGTGTTCACACAGTGCTACACACCCGTACAAAAACCTCCCTCAGCAGGACTGCAGGTGAACATTGTTCATTTTCTGATACTTAAATACAAGCTGAAAATAAAGTAAACCAAACATTTTACTTCTCTTTCAGTAAATGTATATAAATAAATAAATTGCATATTTAACTTCAAATTGTATTATTGACTTTTTTAAATTTTACTCTTTTAATGATTCCACTTCATCAGCAACACATTCTATATACAAACAGAATGATGTTTATTTTTTAAAACAATTGAACTGTATGCATAGTGATTGCATTGAGATTGATTTATTTATGATCCACTGGACAACATATTAAAAAAGAAGTCCAGCAAACAGCAAAGCCCAGTATTGCAGTGATGTGTAGTTACACTGTCTGACTCTGTGGAGTCCAGCTGGATATTTTTCATTGTGTCAATCTGATGTGTTTTAATGTATTTTCAAAACTAATATTAATACATAAATGAATAACATTGAACTTGAACATATTGTTAAGATGAAAATCAAGACACAAATTACTGTTAATTACAATGAACAAACCATGTCTTCTTTTGAAATAGAATTTTACACTTTATTCTTAATTACTGAAATAAATGTTAATACTAGATTGATATACCTCAGATTATAACTTATTATAATAAAAAATAATGTATCTAAATTGAAATAAAAATAAATAAATGAGGAATTCATACATTTCTGAGTGAATTCTTATTTTTTATTAAGGAGCAGCACATCAGTGTTATTGAAGGCAGTTTATTCTTCATTGTCTTGCCTCCTGTGTCATCCTTGTTACCCACCTGGTCTCCTTCATTCCTTATGTGTGCAGCAGCTCCCTGGCACACATGTCTCAACACTTATGGGCCAGTTCATTCTGAACAGGCAGATTTCTAATGCCCCTCCTAGAGAGCAGGAAAGCACTGAGAGGCTAAACATAAAACTACAGGAAGGATAATCTAACTGTACTGTGAGTCACCCAACCCTATCAAGTCCCACCTGTGTTCACAGCTCAGATCTCATAGAACTGTCTGTGACACTTATTGAAACAGAAGTGCAGCGCTTAGAACACATATACAAATAGAACTAATCCACTCTTCTATTAAACTGTGAACTTAGTGTTTGATTGAATCCCTCTCTGTGTTTGTATAGCCTGGAAACAGGCATCAGTGCCCTGCCAAGCTGCACACACATAGGAGGCTGTGTAGTCCAATGGTTACTGAAAGGGGATTGTAACCAGGAGGTCCCCGGTTCAAATCCCACCCATTGTGTGATCCTGAGCAAGTCACTTCACCTCCTTGTGCTCCGTCTTTCAGGTGAGCCGTAATTGTAAGTGACTCTGCAGCTGATGCATAGTTCACACACCCTAGTCTCTGTAAGTCGCCTTGGATAAAGGCGTCTGCTAAATAAACAAATAACACACTGTCATCATTCACACTGACCACAAGAGGGAGCCAGAGCACCACTGCTGTCCATAATGCAATAACACAGTAATAAGACAATTGAAATAGGCAGCAGTTACCTCCCCAGTCTGTCCCACACCCCAGTTATTCCTGCAGACTCACATCAGTGTGTGTCAGCATAGAGGTTACAGCATGTCCTTTCCTCTTGATTCCACCCCTGGCAGAGAGGGATAGAAACAGATCCTTAACTTAACATGAAACTCCTTGAGGCTTTGACTTAATTTAAACAAAGTAAATCCAGAGGCACCAGAGCCGTTTTAAATGTGTGTGTCTGTCTGTCTGTCTGTGTGTGAGTATGTGTGTTTGCGTGTGTGTGTGTGCGTGTGAATGTGTGTCTGTCTCTGTGTGTGTGTGCGTGTGAATGCGTGTCTGTCTCTGTTTGTGTGTGTGTGCGTGTGTGTATATGTGTGTGTGCGTGCATGCGTTTAAGAACATAAGAACATTTACAAACGAGAGGAGGCCCCATTCAGCCCATCTTGCTCGTTTGGTTGTTAGTAGCTTATTGATCCCTGAATCTCATCAAGCAGCTTCTTCAAGGATCCCAGGGTGTCAGCTTCAACAACATTACTCGGGAGTTGGTTCCAGACCCTCACAATTCTCTGTGTAAAAATGTGCCTCCTATTTTCTGTTCTGAATGCCCCTTTATCTAATCTCCATTTGTGACCCCTGGTCCTTGTTTCTATTTTCAGGTCAAAGAAGTCCCCTGGGTTGACATTGTCTACACCTTTTAGGATTTTGAATGTTTGAATCAGATCGCCGCGTAGTCTTCTTTGTTCAAGACTAAATAGATTAAATTCTTTTAGCCTGTCTGCATACGACATGCCTTTTAAACCCGTGATAATTCTGTTTGCTCTTCTTTGCACTCTTTCTAGAGCAGCAATATCCTTTTTGTAACGAGGTGACCAGAACTGAACACAATATTCTAGGTGAGGTCTTACTAATGCATTCTAGAGTTTTAACATTACTTCCCTTGATTTAAATTCAACACTTCTCACAATATATCCGAGCATCTTGTTGGCCTTTTTTATAGCTTCCCCACATTGTCTAGATGAAGTCATTTCTGAGTTAACATAAACTCCTAGGTCTTTTTCATAGTTCCCTTCTTCAATTTCAGTATCTCCCATATGATATTTATAATGCACATTTTTATTGCCTGCAATAGCAGCGTCTCCCCCTCCTTCTCTGCCCCGCCCTCTCGCCCTCTCTTGTTGCTCCAGCTATGAGTTCAAATTTAGCTTCGTTGTATTTACTAACTTTTACAAATTAGCATATTAGGGGCTTCGTGTTTTTAAGATGGTTCAGGTGCAGTCCGGGCAGACTGACTGGAGCATCATTACAGTATACCGCATTGCGCTCAGCTTTGTGTGGCGGCTGATACACAAAATAATGAACGACTGTTAAATAAATCACATGTATTGCTTTTTAATGCTAAATATGTATCTGGTATTCTAAGTATTATCTACAATTAATAATTCAGCTCTATTCATATTCAGAATGTAATACAGTATTAAGACAGGGTCCAGTATTATAAATAAATAAACACGCTTTAAGAGAAACAGCAGTGATGTTTATTATCCCATACATTCGCTATATGTTTCTACATTGTGGTTGCACAAGGGCAAGGGACTCAGTGATGTTAAAAAAAATCTAGAGCCCACAATTAACCAATATAGAAAGGAAGGCGGGAGAAATGTATTGCCTGTGTGCAGCACCTTACACTTTTCTCTGCCATCTGTCTGCCCAGTTCTGAATGCTGTCTAGATCATTTTGAATGACCTTTGCTGCTGCAACAGTGTTTGCCACTCCTCCTATTTTTGTGTCGTCTGCAAATTTAACAAGTTTGCTTACTATACCAGAATCTAAATCATTAATGTTGATTAGGAATAGCAGAGGACCTAATACTGATCCCTGTGGTACACCACTGGTTAACTCGCTCCATTTTGAGGTTTCTCCTCTAATCAGTACTTTCTGTTTTCTACATGTTAACCACTCTCTAATCCACATGCATGCATTTCCTTGAATCCCTACTGTGTTCAGTTTGAGAATTAATCTTTTATGCAGGACTTTGTCAAAAGCTTTCTGGAAATCTAAATAAACCATGTCGTATGCTTTGCAGTTATCCATTTTCAATGTTGCATCCTCAAAAAAGTCAAGTAGGTTAGTTAGACACGATCTCCCTTTCCTAAAACCATGCTGGCTGTCTCCCAGGATATTGTTACCATATAAGTAATTTTCCATTTTGGATCTTATCATAGTAAAGAATAAAATCCTTGTCTGTTTCTAAAACATTTGCTTTAGAACAGTTAGTGATGATATATGTAAGTTAACGTAGGTATAGAAGAGGAGCCTGCAGTATTTAGATGTCACAACCAAGAGTTGAAGCTCTCATGTTGCAAAAGCGCAGCAGCAGGAGCCAGAAGATTGCAGTCTTGAGGCACAGACTCGCATTGCCTGTTAAAGCTGCCTGGTCGCCATGGCAACTTACCACTCCCAGTAGTCACTCGATGAGGCGTTGCCGTGGTAACCATGGTCTGTGAGGCGCCGGTGTGAAAGAGTTGCAGTGCAGCGGTGACGTCGGAACAGTCTTTCTGATGAAAACGCAGAGCAAGCTGAGAATGACGCTGCGCTTTGAACGGCGCTGTAGCTGCGCTGGAGACTGGATGGAGCAGAAAAGATTAACGATGGAGCTCCTGCAGAAAAATACAAAAGCTGAATGATGAAAAGAATCACCTGAGCAGGTAGGAAAATAACTGATACTGTCTACCAGCGCTGAGCAGAGAAATGGCCGGCAGTGAAAGGAGCGAACAACAAAAAAACAAACACAGACGAAGGGCGGAAGCAGTGCTGGGTGTATAAATAGAAAAGAAGGAGATTGACATGCAAGCTACCTAACGGGATTGCCCATACCGCTCTGGTCACGCCCTTTTACCTGACCAAACAGAGCAGCGCAAGATAATGGGAGAGAGACTGGAACTTGATTGAAACTGAACTGCACCACCCCAGGAAGTAATTTGTTTGTCGCTTTATAATCAATATGTTGTGTAGGCTAAATTGTATAAATAAATGTCCGGAGACATTCAAATCCAAACACGTTAAATAATGAAATAGAGTGGAATAGAAATAAAGACGGCTTTGACCTCGACGTGATTTGAACACGCAACCTTCTGATCTGGAGTCAGACGCGCTACCGTTGCGCCATGAAGTCCTGGCGTAGTGCATGCTTGTGATGCAATCCTAGAGTGCACAGCGTGACGTGACAGAATGCAATAATGTGTTAATTTACCAAAAAAAGAAACATAAATAAATGTGTAGGTATTTATTTGTGAATAAACTATCTTGCTTATACGATGGGACCAGAGACCTTACATCCGCAATCTAATGATCGTCCCACCCCAGAGAGACTTTGTCTTGACCAGGGATTAATATAATTTAAAAACAAACTGCGATGGTTCCACGCGATGGGAATGTGAATAGAGTCAGTTACATTTGCATCATTCTATTTCTTTCTATCTATCTATCTATCTATATATATATACATATTTCAAGTAACTGTAGCCTTATTATCATAATGAAAACACATTACACATGACCACAGTTCTGTAACAAAATGACAATATCAAAGCGGTTCTCATACCGGGAATCGAACCCGGGCCGCCTGGGTGAAAACCAGGAATCCTAACCGCTAGACCATATGGGAAGCTAAGTTGCAAAATCATTACATACACGTTACAAATGAAAGCAAACTTCAAACCGTTTATATTTTTTCTCAATTAACACAAACTTCAATTGCTAAAAAAAAACTATAAAAAATCTCCCTTTGTGCTTCTCGGAAGGCATACGATGGAGGGCGCACTGCAGTTTTACAGTCTGGGGAATATTACAAATTAGCAGACTGCTTTAAAATACACATGTAGGGCAGGCGTCTCTGTTACAAAGAATTGTCACACTGTATGTGTCTTCATAATGCATTGGGACTAAATACGCAGATACATTAAAACTATTTGGAGAATGCGGACATCGATCCCGCTATTTCTCGCATGTTAAGCGAGAGCTCTACCATTTGAGCTAATTCACCTTGAATTGTGCCACAGATTCCCATATCTCGTGATATTTTGTAGATATTTTGTAGATTTTGTTATCTGCTATGTCCGCTCACGCTAGGCACTACGTGCTCGAGTGCTGTAGCAGCAGCCATGAAGCAAGTTAGTTTTTCAGTTGGAATAAATATCTGTTTTGTTTTGAAAAGATCAGTTACACAGCTACGTATTTTGAAATAAAGATGTATTCATTATTATGAACGTTGGCAGACAGGATATTGTATTTATATTTCCCCGTGTGCTTGCCTTGTACAAATCTGATAGAGTTTCAACAAAAGGCATTTGACTTGGTTCATTTATGTAACACAATTTTTGTTCCTGGGTAGTAAGTGTTATTTCCTAATTGCTTATGCCTCAAAAGTATAGAAAATGGCTATTATTCCCCACAAACATTGCTTTTGTGACCAGGGTGATATTTTGAAATTTACCTATTTCCAATGAGAAAAGCGATGGATTTGTGTCTTTTCGTTCACATAAAGTCAGAAAAAAACAACATATGAATCAAATTAACATGCATTTATACTAAAGTAATACAAAAATGACTACAAAAAGATTTAGAAGTGAGGTAGTTTTCGAGATTTATGATTATACTGTAAATCACTTTCACGAATCAGCCCCAAATGTAGTCTCCCATCATGTTCTCGTTGTACTGTCCTTCATTGACAGCTCATCCAGGAGCCTCAAAGCCGTGCTGCTCCATAATGGTAACAAGTACCCGTCTCTTCCCCTGGATCACTCGGTGCACCTCAAAGAGGATTACAACAGCATCAAGACCTTGCTGGACGCCTTGAAGTATGATGAGTACGGCTGATGCCACCACTGCACATCAAATTGGGCCTTATGAAACAATATGTCAGAGCTCTAGATAAGGAGTCGGCAGCCTTCAAGTACCTTCAAGACTTCTTCCCTAAGCTGTCTGAGGCAAAGGTCAAGCCGGTGTCTTCGTCGGACCACAGATAAAGAAGATCCTGGAGTGCAATGAATTCCCCAGAAGCTCACTAGTAAGGAGAAAGCGGCTTGGAACAGCTTTGTCGCAGTGGTTCGGGGCTTCCTGGGCAATCACAAGGCCGAAAACTATGTGGAGCTGGTTGAGACTCTGGTGAAGAACTACGGCACAATGGGCTGTAGGATGTCCCTCAAAGTCCATATCCTTGATGCTCATCTTGATAAATCCAAGGAGAACATGGGAGCGTACTCGGAGGAGCAAGGCAGGCGCTTCCACCAGGATATACTGGACTTTGAACGCGCTACCAAGGACAGTATAACGAGAACATGATGGGAGACTACATTTGGGGCTGATTCGTGAAAGTGATTTACAGTATAATCGTAAATCTCGAAAACTACTCACTTCTAAATCTTTTGTAGTCATTTTGTATTACTTTAGTATAAATACATGTTAATTTGGATTCATATGTTGTTTTTTCTGACTTTATGTGAACGAAAAGACACAAATTCGCCCGTTTTCTCATTGGAAATAGGTAAATTTCAAAATATCACTGTCCTGGTCACAAAAGCAAAGTTTGTGGGGAATAATAGCCATTTTCTATACTTTTGAGGCATAAGCAATTAGGAAATAACACTTACTACCCAGGAACCAAAAAAAAAAAAAAAATTGTTAGTGTTATTTAGCCTCTACTGCTCCCTCGATCACGTTCTGCAGTATTTCACAGTTTGGTCTCTGTGGCGCAATCGGTTAGCGTGTTAGGTTGTTAACCGAAAGGTTGGTGGTTCAAGCCCCCCCAAGGATGATGCTTTTTGCATTTCTTAATCACATTAGAAAATAGCACTCTGATACGTTGTTATTTCTTCAATATTTAATCCAGTAAACCTGTTATTTAATCCAGTGAACCTGTCTATTATGAGAAACGTTCAACAGCTCGGCAACACCATAATAGAATCCTGACAAGCTGCGTTTGTTACAGTAGAAAACTGCATTATTTATTTCAGCACAGACTAGCTCTTTCACGCATAGAGGTCACTACAGTGGACAGCTATTTTTAAGTGATTATCTCCTATAGAAACTCTGTCTTGACATCACTGGTGCATGGTATCCTCTTCAGTGGACGTCTACCGAAATTAAAACGCCTGCCATCTAGTGGCATTTGATAGGTACTTCAAAAAACATAAAGGTGACAGAACAATGGCAGAGTAAAGTCCAGCAGCACTGAGCACCTCAGGGATTTCTGTAAAATCCTTTTACACAAAAAGAGCAGAGCAGGTACAAAATATATTCAAAGAAAGTCATGTTTAGGAAATAACATGGTATATGTTTTGTTCTAATAGTCACTTTATTTTTTTCAGTTTATGTTAAACCATATGTCCACTGAAGTGGACGTCATGCACTATTAAGATTCATAATGCACATTATGCCTATGTTGTTCTATAGGCCTATGCTAAATATTTTTTGTCCTATAAGAGCTATGTATTGCAGTGTGGTCCATAAATAGGCTCATTTGGATCATTTTATCTTCCCTCAACTTTTAATTGAAAATGAATTTTCTGAATAATTATTATTCACAGCAGCTGTGTGGTAGTAGTCGCAGTTTTATTAGTAGTATTGTTATTTTCTTAGTCAGACATCAAGAGCATCGAGCTCCAGGGTAGTAGAGGAGATTCCATCACAATCAAGTGATAGTGATGATGGTGAATGGCAGCCAGACACGCAGAGAGAGGAAGCAGGGAGCCCACGTGGCAGCAGTGAAACAGATGAGGATAGTGATGATGATGCTGAAGTAGTTGAGGGTGGGGAATCACTGGCCAAAGCTAACTGATGCAAAAAATGCTAACAGGTGCCATGATGAGGCTTGTACACGGAAAACTAAGTACATCTGCATGCAGTGTCTTGAGTCATTGTGTCCTGGGTGCTTTGCCAATTTCCACACCCAGCGCTAAAATCAGCCAAATTCAGTTCACTACAGAGGGAAGAATGGTAACTTGGTGTGTATGACACACTGAAGTAAAAAAAATATTGTTTCAACAATGAAGACATATTTATTACAAACGTTGAGGACATTTTTGTTTCTGGGTGAATACGTCCATATTTGGGCATAAAATATATATATATCTGTTTTTTTTCAAATTTGAGGACATTTTTGTTTCTGGCAAAAAAAAAAAAAAAAAGAAAATATGAGAAAACATTCGAATTCATATCAGGAACGGAATCAGACATTTAGTTTTGCATTTTGTATTAGCCCTCTTTTTCCCAAATAAAAGAAAAAGACTTTCAGTCCTAATATGCTGTTCCAATATAATAGGGCAGTGTGTTATGTTACGCATGCAGGGTGTCCAGTCAAGTGCACACATGTATAACTTCTTACATTTTGTACTAAAAAAACAAAACTTTTTATGTTTTTAGGCCCTGAAGACTAATAAAAACCATTTGAAAAAAATCCTGTTTAAGGTTACCATAAGTCATGCATGAAAGGGCTAGGGTTGTCTATTGTATGAAGGCCCGATTGGGTTTATTACGCACATACCAACTGTTACTCCATGAAAGATGTAATGACAATTGTAAAAAAAGAAACGGATTGAAGCCAACCCAAAAAAGTAAGATTATTTATTTCAGTATCGATATAGCTATAAACGATGCATGCATTTTACAATAGCAATTGCTATATGACAGTGACCAATAAGTAATTTTGTTGCAATACTGTATACAATGTGAACAGAATCCGACATTGCTCCGTTGCCTCGAAGAAACATCTTCAATTTGTGTTTAAAAAGGACGCACAACGTGGGGCTCGAACCCACGACCCTGAGATTAAGAATCTCAACCTCTACCGACTGAGCTAGCCGGGCTGACTGGAGGAAGTTTCTTTCACTCTAACCAGCTGAGCTATTAATTTGTCGTCTGAGAATACTGAAAACAAAAGATTCCAAATATAATCCACTGGACGTCACCAGAAACAGCTTTGATGACACAAAGTCGTATGACACGAACCCTAAGAATGTTATTCCAGATTCATTGTCGCTTAGAAACAACTGTAGCCTCCCTGCCTCAATACAAATAATACCAAATGAAAAATAGAATTACATGTATTTAAAAATGAATGGTCTCATCCATCAGGAACGATTGGTTCTGCATTTATACAGTATCAACCTTAATCTGAGTTGAGAGGCACCCAACCTGTGGAGGATTTTAAATGTGAGGGGATGTGAATAGAGTCAAATACATTTTCATCATTCTGTAGCTTTATTTTTAATTTTTTTAATACTTTTTTATTTTATAACTGTAGCTTTATTATCATAATGAAAACCCATTACACATGACCACAGTTCTGTAACAAAATGACAATAACAAAGACGCTCCCATACCGGGAGTCGAACCCGGGCCGCCTGGGTGAAAACCAGGAATCCTAACCGCTAGACCATATGGGAAGCTGATTAACAAACTCCTGGACATGCAACAGTAGCTAGTATACAGTACAATGCTAGGTAATTAAAAGAACCACAACTCATATTTCATTACAAACACGATACAAATGAAAGCAAACTTCAAACCATTTATATTTCCAATTAACACAAACTCTTCAAAATATTCTCAATTAATAGAAACCCTTCAATTGTTAAAAAAAAAAATCTCCCTTTGTGCTTCTCGGAAGGCATACGATGGAGGGCGCACTGCAGTTTTTCAGTCTGCAGAATATTACAAATTAGGAGACTGCTTTTAAATACACATGTAGGGTGGGCATCTCTGTTACAAAGAATTGTCACACTGTATGTATCTTCATAATGCGTTGGGACTAAATACGCAGATACATTCAAACTATTTGGAGAATGCGGGCATCGGTCCCGCTACTTCTCACATGCTAAGCGAGCACTCTACCATTTGAGCTAATTCCCCTTGAATTGTGTCAGCGATTCTCATAGGCTACATCGCAGCTTGATACGAGCAATTGGACTGAAACAGCTGCAGGAAGGTTCTCTGTCTCCAGTGTAGGAACTGTTAGATACTGAAACCCTTCAGACAGCTTACAGCAACTCTTAGAGAGGAGAGCAAGGGGAGAATCATTGCATTTAAAATGCTGGCCTGCTAAAGGAACTCTAATACTGGACCCTGTCTTAATACTGTATTACATTCTGAATATGAATATAGCTGAATTATTAATTGTAGATAATACTTAGAATACCAGATACATATTTGGCATTAAAAAGCAATACATGTGATTTATTTAACAGTCGTTCATTATTTTGTGTATCAGCCGCCACACAAAGCTGAGCGCAGTGCGGTATACTGTAATGATGCTCAGTCAGTCTGCCGGACTGCACCTGAACCATCTTAAAAAACACGAAGCCTCTAATAAGCTAATTTGTAAAAAGTTAGTAAAGAATTGCGCTAATATAAACTAAATTTGAACTCCTAGTTGGATCAACGAGAGAGGACGAGAGGGCGGGCAGAGAAGGAGGGGAGGCGGCTGCTAGGCAACCGGCTCGTGAACATTCCACTCAGCTGAGCAGAGACCGTTGGGATTTAAAAATGCGAGCGTTCCGGCGGCGTTAGGCGCCGTTAAATTAACACACCGTTGCTGGCATTTTAATTTTGAAGAAAAACATATTTTAAATACTCAAATACCACTGTATTTAAAAAAATACTTTACTTCAGTTACAGACCGTTTTCCAACAAATAAAAGGAGATACGTATTTATAAGAAGTATAGTTGTTATGATATTAACACTAAACAAATGTGCTTCAGTTTGGTGTATAATTTATTTATTTATTAAATGTTGTAGTATTTCTTTTTTTTAATAAATATTGTATTGTTTTCACAAAATAACATCCATACATTATCAGTTCATCTGCTAGAGTAATCAAATCACAAATATTACTCGTCAGTAATTCATACATAGACACGCTGTGGTAACTTCAAGAAGTTAAAATGTAAGGCTGGATTAAAGTTTA
This sequence comes from Huso huso, assembly GCA_036884735.1. Classification (NCBI taxonomy): domain Eukaryota; kingdom Metazoa; phylum Chordata; class Actinopteri; order Acipenseriformes; family Acipenseridae; genus Huso; species Huso huso. The sequence continues at coordinate 16,042 of JAHFZB010000874.1, forward strand.
ACCAAATAAATAAGTAAATACATTAATAACGACATGAAACAAAAATACGTTTTGGTAGCTCATACGGGGCCTATTTAAATTACAAATGCGACCTGTTTTAGAAATTGATTTATATACTACCTGCCATTTAAACCTAAATTATATTTAAAACTGTTTGAGGGGCAGACTAGCATAGATGATTTCTAAAATCCATTAATATGTTAAACTATAACAACACAGTAGCACCCCGAGAATTATAGAAAATGATCATTTGTAAAGAATTAGCTGTGAGATTATTTAGATAATCAGAATTATGGATGCATGGATTTTTGATTAAAATATACCCACATGTATTTTTCTTTCATGTCGTAATTTATTTATTAATTTCATTTTAACCCCTTGCTGGTGCCACGGCTTGTCTCTGTATCAATTCACTGATATTTGAGGTTTTGTTTAGTACACACTAGCAGGTGATCTGATAATCTTATTGATGTTATTTTGTGAAAACAATAACACGTTAATACTGTGCTACAAAAATGACTCGGCGATGTTGTAACTTGTGCGGGTGATGTCATGGGTTGTCATGGCAGCGCCGATCATCACGGGAGGGGTTATCAGTGGTTGTCGGAGAAACGCTGGAGTTCCGCTGGCTTCAAAAGGTATCAGCGAATATCTAAATCAATACAGTGACAACAAAGGAATGTGACATATAAACCTAATGACTACATTACAGTAATACACGACAGGGTGTGTGTGTTATCATGAGGTAATATCACCACGCCTTGGGTGCGTTGGGAGGCACTAGACGAAGTGGAGTTCTTCAACCGCCCAGGAAGTGGTGATATATCTCATGATAACACACAGACCCTGGAGTGTATTATTGCTATTATTAAATGTTCAAATGAGTTAATTCAAATTAATTCAAATGAGTGCAATACAAAGAGTGTGGAGGATGCTATCTACACATGGGAGGGAGTTCAATTCTGCAGCTCAGTGTGACACTGATTGTCTATATTATTAGACAATGCTGACCATTACCACCCCACAACCTCATTACCTAGCTGTGCAATGCTCTGTAGGTTATGGATCAGAACAATAGCTTTTCTGCCCAGGTTGCTGATAATGTCTTCAATTGGTTTCAGACTGGCGTACCTACCGCTGCAGGCGATGCCAGCACTACTGAGAAGCAGCAGCGCCCAGGGATCACAGTGCTGGAGTTTACCTGACAGCAGACCTGCAAGCAAAGCTTAAACACACCAGCAACCTTATTTTGTAGCATGGCTGTAACCTTTCTGTTGTGGTCCCTCTTCCCACACACAGCTACAGCACCCATACTTATTTCTATCAGGCCAGTCCCAGTTTGTTTAAAACAGCTGCTCCCTGTTGTGCATTTGGTCAATCTCTTCAAGGATATATAATAGAGAAAACATTGTTTTTCTATTGGGTGATTCCCTGCCTCTCATGAAGCAGGTCTTTACATTGTATGGAAAGGTGTCCTTATTTAACATGCTGTCTCAGATTCTCAGTGAGATCACATGCTCACACATGTTTGAATAGAAACACAGCTGCACATGGGCACATATACAAAGCGTTACTTGGAGAGCGTGCTTGATTGATTTGCCCCAGCTCATAATCACTGCACCGAGTCAGGTTTGACCAGTAGACTCCTTTCTTCTCCCAGCTCCTCACAGCCACCCTGTGATGTCACAACTGTCCCGTGACAGGCCTTGTTCACAGACTGACAAAAACATTGTGTTTATATAGAGATTTTCTTCATCTCTCAATTATTTTAAAATCTCTTTTATTTGCATTCATGACAACAAATGCTCAAACTGTTGACCAGTATAACTGCTGTCCTGCCAAAAAAACAACACTATCTGCTGTTACATGAAACTGGGTAAAAGCCTCTCTCTTTCTGTAAAGCTTTTTCAGCAATAAAACTATTAGCATCAATGTCTCGTTTTGGACTGGTTTATTACACATGACATGTATTCTTGTCATACTGCCACCACTGAAATCACTCAAAAAGCACTCTTTATTGACAACAAAGAACTCTTAACAGTGCAAGGGAGGATTCATGTATTTCCTCTTTCTTCTGCATTGCATATTTAGTAAAGGAGAAAGTGCCTGATTGTTTCTATAATGTCATCGGTTTAGCCGTTCAGAAGCACGCTGCTCTTTCCCAGGTAATTGTTACTTGCATATTGTGGTAAACCAAGAGGCATGATGGGATGCTGGAGGCGTTATGGCAAACCCTGCTTTTACTTTTACTGTGTGCTCCCTACATTAAACTGGTTATTGAACCTGGACCATCTCTCATCTTTCACTTCTACTAATGAATTACTCTCCAACTCTGGGGAAACAAAACACAAATGTGTGTATTGTATTATCATGATGTGCTAGAATTGACCTTTGTGCTACAGACTCACTGTGCTGTCTGTATTAACTTGTATTATAACAAGGTCAAGTTAATCTATTAATGTCAGTGGGCATTTGACAGCATTTAAATACTCCCACTTCTATAAAATAAGAATATAAGAAAGTTTACAAACGAGAGGAGGCCATTCGGCACATCTTGCTCGTTTGGTTGTTAGTAGCTTATTGATCCCAGAATCTCATCAAGCAGCTTCTTGAAAGATCCCAGGTGTCAGCTTCAACAACATTACTGGGGAGTTGGTTCCAGACCTCACAATTCTCTGTGTAAAAAGTTCCTACTATTTTTTGTTCTGAAAGCCTTTTTATCTAATCTCCACGTGTGACCCCTGGTCCTTGTTTCTTTTTTTTCAGGTCGAAAAAAAGTCCCTTTTAGGTCGACATTGTCAATACCTTTTAGGATTTTGAATGCTTGAATCAGATCACGTAGTATTCTTTTGTTCAAGACTGAATAGATTCAATTCTTTTAGCCTGTGTCTGCATATGACATGTTCCTTCTATAGATCAGCAATATCCTTTTTTGTAGCGAGGTGACCAGAACTGAACACAATATTCTAGATGAGGTCTTACTAATGCATTGTAAAGTTTTAACATTACTTCCTTGATTTAAATTCAACACTTTTCACTATATATTTGAGCATCTTGTTGGGCTTTTTATAGCTTCCCCACATTGTCTAGATGAAGACATTTCTGAGTCAACATAAACTCCTTGGTCTTTTTCATAGATTCCTTCTTCAATTTCAGTATCTCCCATATACAGACACAGGCCACACTGTAGTGTTTAGATGACTGGGTGTGAGGAGCCTTGTGTTAACAATGGGAGAACTGGGCTGACTGGGGAGGTAACTGCTGTCTATTTCCATTGTCTTATTACTGTGTTATTACATTATGGACAGCAGTGGTGCTCTGGCTCCCTCTTGTGGTCAGTGTGAATGATGGCACTGTGTGCAGCTTGGCAGGGCACTGATGCCTGTTTCCAGACTATACAAACACAGAGAGGGATTCAATCAAACACTAAATTCACAGTTTAATAGAAGAGTGGATTAGTTCTATTTGTATATGTGTTCTAAACACTGCAATTGTGTTTCAATAAGTGTCATATTATGATATTTATAATGCACATTTTTATTACTCATGCAGTACCTTACACTTTTCTCTATTAAATGTCATTTGCCATGTGTCTGCCCAGTTCTGAATACAGTCTAGATCATTTTGAATGACCTTTGCTGCTGCAACAGTGTTTGCCACCTCCTATTTTTGTGTCGCTGCAAAATTTAACAAGTTTGTTTACTATACCAGAATATAAATCATTAATGTAGATTAGAATAGCAGAGGACCTAATACTGATCCCTGTGGTACACCACTGGTTACCTCCTTACCCATTTTGAGGTTTCTCCCACTAATTCCTTTGCTTTCTACATGTTAACCACTCTCTAATCCATGTGCATGCATTTCCTTGAATCCCTACTGTGTTCAGTTTGAGAATTAATCTTTTATGCTGGACTTTGTCAAAAGCTTTGAAATCTAAATAAACCATGTCATATGCTTTGTAATTATCCATTGTTGATGTTGCATCCTCAAAAAAATCAAGCAGGTTAGTTAGACACGATCTCCTTTTCTAAACCATGCTGACTGTCTCCCAGGATACAGTTATCATATAGGTAATTTTCCATTTTGATCTTATTATAGTTTCCATAAGTTTACATATAATAGAAGTCAGGTTTATTTGTCTGTAGTTACCTGGTTCAGTTTTATCTCCTTTTGTGGATCGGTATTACATGTGTAATTTCAGTCTGCCAGTACAACCCTGTGTCCAGAGACTGTTGTAATGATCTCTTGTTAGCGATTTGTAAATAACTTTTCATTTCTTTGAGTACTATTGGGAGGATCTTATCCTGCCCAGGGGATTTTGTTTATTTTAAGAGCTCCTTGTCCCTTTAACACTTCTGCCTCTGTTATGCTAAAGTTATTTAAAATTGGATAGGAACAGGTCGACATGTGGGGCATGTTGTCCGTATCCTCCTTTGTAAAAATACCTGTGAAAAGTAATCATTTTAATGTATTTGCTATTTTTTTCTCTTCATCTATGATTTTGCTATTTGTATCTCTTAAACATTTAACCTCCTCTTTGAATGTTCTCCTTGCTGTTATAATATTGAAAAAATATTTTGGAATTGGTTTGAGCCCCTTAGCAATGTTCATTTATATCTATCTCTTGGCCTTTTCTAACTTCCTTTTTGACTTGTGTTTGCAGTTCCAAATAGGAGGGGTGGCAAACACTGTTGCAGCAGCAAATGTCATTTAAAATGATCTAGACAGCATTCAGAACTGGACAGACACATGGCAAATGGCATTTAATAGAGAAAAGTGTAAGGTACTGCACACAGGCAATACATTTCTCCCCCCTTCCTTTCTATATTGGTTAATTGTGGGCTCTGTTTCTTTTTTTAACATCACTGAGTCCCTTGTCCCTGTGCAACCACAATGTAGAAACATATAGAGAATGTATGGGAATGGACAATAAACATCACTGCTGTTTCTCTTAAAGTGTGTTTATTTATTTATAATACTGGACCATGTCTTAATACTGTATTACATTCTGAATATGAATATAGCTGAAATATTAATTGTAGATAATACTTAGAATACTAGATACATATTTAGCATTAAAAGAGCAGTGCGGATATTGTAATGATGCTCCAGTCAGTCTGTCCGACTGCACCTGAACCATCTTAAAAACACGAAGCTCCAATAAGCTAATTTTGTAAAAGTTAGTAAAGAGTTGCGCTAATATAACGAAGCTAAATTTGAACTCCTAGCTGGAGCAACGAGAGAGCAAGAGGGGGGCAGAGAAGGAGGGGAGACGCTGCTAGGCAACCGGCTCGTGAACATTCCACTCAGCTGAGCAGAGACCGTTAGATTTAAAATGCGAACGTTCCGAGCGGCGTTAGGCGCTTGTTAAATTAACACACCGTTGTTGCATTTTAATTTTGAAGAAAATATATTTTAAATACTGAGATAGCACTGTATTAAAAAAATACTTCAGTTCCAGACCGTTTTCCAACAAATAAAAGGAGTTACGTATTTATAATAATATGATATTAAGATATGATATTAAGACTAAACAAATGTGCTACAGTTTGGTGTATAATTTATTTATTTATTAAATGTTGTAGTATTTCTTTTTTTTAATATTGTATTGTTTTCACAAAATAACATCATTACATTATCAGTTCATCTGCTAGAGTAATCAAATCACAAATATTACTCGTCAGTAATTCATACACGCTGTGGTAACTTCAAGAAGTTAAAATGTAAGGCTGGATTAAAGTTTAACCAAATAAATAAGTAAATACATTAACAACAACATGAAACAAAAATACGTTTTGGTAGCTCATACGTAGGCCTATTTAAATTACAAAATGCGACCTGTTTTAGAAATCGATTTATATACTACCTGCCATTTAAATATAAATTATATTTAAAACTGTTTGAGGAGCAGACTAGCATAGATGATTTCTAAAATCCATTAATATGTTAAACTATAACACCACATTAGCACGCCGAGAAACATAGAAATTGATAATTTGTAAAGAATTAGCTGTAGGATCATAATCAGAATTATGGATGCATGGATTTTTGATTAAAATACACCCACATGTATTTTTGTTTCATGTCGTAATGTATTTATTAATTTCATTTTAACCTCTTGCTGGTGCCACGGCTTGTCTCTGTATCAATTCACTGATATTTGAGGTTTTGTTTAGTACACACTAGCAGGTGATCTGATAATCTTATTGATGTTATTTTGTGAAACAATAACACGTTAATACTGTGCTACAAAAAATGACACCGCCGTTGTAACTTGTAAGCGGGTGATGCAAAGGGGTTGTCATGGCAGCGCCGATCATCACGTGGGAGGGGTTATCAGTGGTTGTCGGAGAAACGCTGGAGTTCCGCTTGGCTCGAGGTATCCAACCCGAATATCTAAATCAATACAGTGACAATAAAGGAATGTGACATATAAAACCTAATGACTATTAATGAAGCAGTATTACACTAGGGGTGTGTGTTATCATGAGGTAATATCACCAATGCTTTGCGCGCTTTTGGGTGCACTAGACCTAAGTCGAAGTTCTTCAACCGCCAGGAAGCGGTGATATATTCATGATAAACATTGTGACCCTGGAGTGTATTATTGCTATTATTAAATGGGTCTAGGAGTGTGTTGTGGTTGACAAATAAAGACTTTAAACCTTATTTTAATAATTTTTATTTGTGTCACCTAGCACTGAGAGGAGTAGTTCCACAGTATCTAAAAATGGTTAGATTAACAATTAAACATTTGATTTTAAACCGTTTTGTATAATAGTTTTTTTTTGGGGGCTTCGCTGATAGTTTTTGTTCATTCTTTGTAGATATTGAAGTGGATCATTGGTTCAACGTATGTCTGGGTTTTGTCCAGTAGATGGAGCTGCTGTTATGGCGTTTTGTTTTTGCAGAATGCAGTTCACGCACGCGGTTACAAACGGACGGCGCTGCACAGAGCGGTACAAACTGTGCAATTAAAATCTCCGGTAGTATTACAGACGAGCTGCCGATAGTCATCTCTGATTAACCCAACATGAATATAAATACAAACCCAGTCTGTTTCAAAGAGCACTCAGAGGACGGCGCCGGAGAGTTGATAGCAGGTTTAATAATATGAATGTGTCTGATCGAGTCTCGCATCAAACTCAGCGTCCCTATATAATATAAACACATTACACAAGGTTGCCAGGGTGTAGTGAATTCAGTTCCAATAACACCGCTCTTTCTTTCTCTGTATATAGATGTATATCTAGTCCTCCTGTTTTACCAAACAGCTCAAAGAATGGAACTTGTTCGACTGGTGCGCGGATCTAAAGATTCCCCGCATCGGGTGTACCGTTTGTTATGGAACGGTTTCGTAAAAGGAGTTTATCCAGTAACAGACTATATAAACCACAGTGAAAACAAACATGAAGAGAACATGTTGCCAAGTAGTGGTTTGTTTAACCAAATTCCTCATAAAATAAGACTCAGTTGTACACACAGTATTGAAAACTGAAAAGCTAAACTAATACCTTACTTGGAGCTCTCACCAGGGACCACTTCCAGTAAAATACGTATAAACCGCAGTGAACAAAATAAAAACTTGCATTCATAACAAAAAAAACAGCCCATATAAATCTACACACTTTGTGATGCTATAACATGGTATCACCCAAAACTTTGCATACTGAAAGTAGCATATCAAAAGCAAGAAGGAATATAAAAATAGGGTTACAACTCCATGGAGGAGGAAAGTCTTTGCCCCCGCATTCACAATGAATTAATGAAGGGTCCTTGAATAACACACCATATTGAGAATGGCCTGATCAGGAAACAAGCAACGCATTCAATGCAGTAAGAGGAGAGAATCCCATTAACATGGCCATTCTGACACACACCAATATATAATCTATGTAGAATTAAATCTAGCACCCACCAAAAAAAAAATAAATAAAAACCACACAATCCAAACAG
>JAHFZB010000875.1:0-24000 GCA_036884735.1 Huso huso
AGATCATGCAACAGTCTCTTGACACAGGGGTTGTACCGACAGACTGGAAAATTGCAAATGTAATACCGATCCACAAAAAGGGAGACAAAACCGAACCAGGTAATTACAGACCAATAAGCCTGACTTCTATTATATGTAAACTTATGGAAACTATAATAAGATCTAAAATGGAAAATTACCTATATGGTAACAATATCCTGGGAGACAGCCAGCATGGTTTTAGGAAAGGGAGATCGTGTCTAACTAACCTGCTTGACTTTTTTGAGGATGCAACATTGACAATGGATAATTGCAAAGCATACGACATGGTTTATTTAGATTTCCAGAAAGCTTTTGACAAAGTCCCGCATAAAAGATTCATTCTCAAACTGAACGCAGTAGGGATTCAAGGAAATGCATGCACATGGATTAAGGAGTGGTTAACATGTAGAAAACAGAAAATACTGATTAGAGGAGAAACCTCAAAATGGAGCGAGGTAACCAATGGTGTACCACAAGGATCAGTATTAGGTCCTCTGTTATTCCTAATCACATTAATGATTTAGATTCTGGTATAGTAAGCAAACTTATTAAATTTGCAGACGACACAAAAATAGGAGGAGTGGCAAACACTGTTGCAGCAGCAAAGGTCATTCAAAATGATCTAGACAGCATTCAGAACTGGGCAGGCACATGGCAAATGACATTTAATAGAGAAAAGTGTAAAGTATTGCATGCAGGCAATAAAAATGTGCATTATAAATATCATATGGGGGATACTGAAATTGAAGAAGGGAACTATGAAAAAGACCTAGGAGTTTATGTTGACTCAGAAATGTCTTCATCTAGACAATGTGGGGAAGCTATAAAAAAGGCTAACAAGATGCTCAGATATATTGTGAGAAGTGTTGAATTTAAAGCAAGGGAAATAATGTTAAAACTTTACAATGCGTTAGTAAGACCCCACCTAGAATATTGTGTTCAGTTCTGGTCACCTCGTTACAAAAAGGATATTGCTGCTCTAGAAAGAGTGCAAAGAAGAGCAACCAGAAATATCCCAGGTTTAAAAGGCATGTCGTATGCAGACAGGCTAAAAGAATTGAATCTATTCAGTCTTGAACAAAGAAGACTACGCGGCGATCTGATTCAAACATTCACAACATGGACCAGGGGTCACAAATGGAGATTAGATAAAGGGGCATTCAGAACAGAAAATAGGAGGTACTTTTTTACACAGAGAATTGTGAGGGTCTGGAACCAACTCCCCAGTAATGTTGTTGAAGCTGACACCCTGGGATCCTTCAATAAGCTGCTTGATGAGATTCTGGGATCAATAAGCTACTAACAACCAAACGAGCAAGATGGGCTGAATGGCCTCCTCTTTAAACTTCTTATCTTATCTATTTTCAGATCAAAAAAGTCCCTTGGGTCAACTGAGGAGCAACACAAAATGCTGTGAAGCAAAGGATTACTAGGAGCAAGAGAAAACGCTGTGAGTACTGCAGTGTGGATAGCAGCATTCAAAAGGTAAACAGCATTTAAACTACTTTCTGTTTCTGTGAAGGGAAAGGAAAGTTTTCACCACTGAGTGAAACCTGCTTGCTCGTGAACTGGATGAGGAATAACCTAACAGTGACTGTTGTGAGGGTATCAGTACAGCCGAGTGAATTACAAGCTGCACTGTCCACCGTGACAATGGATTTAAAAAGTTGTTGGGTGAAGTACTGAATGAAATGCTCAGCCTGGGAAAAGTGTGACTTAAAATGTCCTGTGGTAGTCAAAACAAAAAAATACGAGACAGTGTTTTAAATTACTGATGATAATACTGAGCAGGTGAAGAAACGCTGTGAATTTAAAGTAGTACCCGGGACTCTGAATATTTTTATAACCCTGTGCGTATGTTCAGCTAGGGCTGTACATGTAGGGAGCGAGTTGTGTGTGTGTGAACTCAAACAGATTCCTGAAAGTTACCGTGTTAAGGACTGTTTTATTATTTGGTTTTGAACAAACACATAGAAGCAAAGGTTTTTTAAGGATTGTTATTATATTTTGGAAGAAACCCACGGAAGCAAATGGGTTGCAAACTGGTTAGTAATTTGTGAACACACCAGGCTGGCTGTTAAAAAGCACCGCTCCAGGGACAGTGGTCAACAGTCAGTCACTCCTCCAGCAGGGGAAATTAAGGAACCTGTAAAAGCAGACAAAGGATTACAAATTGCTAATGCATTGAGGGTTGCCAAAACGAGGACACTGTCTATACTTACCTGTGGAGCTGCAACTGTGTCCACCAGAGGGCAACTGGGTATACCTACCTGTTTTCCTGCACTGTTCTGGGAACAGTGCCACCTGCTGGGCCTATTGGAGATCCCCTTGTAAATAAGGAAGCAATTTACCACAGTCTACCCCCACTCAGTAATTCAAGCACGAAGTGACCGTTTTTACCTGTATGAAGGATAGCTTCTGCAGGGCTAGATAGGGAAAAAGAAAACAGTTCAGTTAGAGCCCAGAGGGCAGGTTTTCTTTTGATTTATTTTGTTTTCATTATTCATGTTAAATAACAAATAAACTTGCCAGTTTATCATACTGTTATCGTCTCCGATTATCAGCTTGGCTACCACACCAAACAAATAGTTTATATATGGTGGTAGCTGTGAGATTGCCAAACTGAAGCAACACAACGCTACAATACCCAAATCTACCAGTTCGGAGAGACATAAACCAAGCAGGGAAACATGACGGACACCGACGCACTTGTCCGTGTGCTAGTGAATGCTACGGCAGCACAACAAGACAGCACCCGGAAGATGCAAGAGCTACAACAGGCATCTATCCAAGTACAACAGGAGACCAACCATCCGTACGAGATGTTACTCCAAGAAGCCAGAGAGGAGCGACTGGCCATTATGAGGAGCCTGGAGTGCGGAAACATCAAAACCTCTACCCACAGCAATATCCGGTCCACCCAGGTCCTAAATAACTGAGACGGATGACATTGAAGCATTTCTGCTCACGTTTGAGAGGACTGCCAGCCGAGAAGACTGGACCAGGGATGAGTGGGCAGGGATACTTGCTCCCTTCTTGACAGGAGACACGCAAAAAGCCTACCACGATCTACCACTAAGAGACGCAGAGGATTATGACAAGTTGAAGGCTGAGATCCTGGCCAAAGCCAGTGTGACTACAGCGGTGCAAGCCCAAAAGTATCATGCGTGGACCTTCAACCCATCGCTAGCCCCTCGCTCCCAGATGTTCAACCTCATCCATCTCACCCAACGCTGGCAGGGGCCAGACGTGAACAATGGATATCGTGTCGTCAAACTGACAGTGATGGATCGCTACATGAGGGCCATGCCGGGCCCTTTGAGGAAGTGGATCAGCCAGAATGACCCCTCCAATATAGACGACTTCGTGTCGTTAGTCGAGCGTCAACTCGCCGTAGACGACTTGGCTCGAGCTCCTCCGAGCAACCCTGGTCATTGGAGACCCAAGACCTTGCCGGAATTGAATAAGAGACCGATTCCAGAAAGAGGGGTCGAAGAGCAGGCTAGACCCGTGAAGGGACAGTTTATAAACCGGGAACTGAGTACCTTTAGATACCGAGTGGGCCCGATAAACCACTCTCAGTACAAATGCTATAACTGTTTCGGAACGTTCGGAACCCATGCAGTGTGACATAGGGACGAGTTCCTTTTGTGGCAGCATAGTCGTAGCCGGGGTAGCAGAGGGCAGGCCTCCCTATTTGGCTGGGGTACAGGTGAACAGGATACTGACTGAAGCTCTCATTGATTCGGGAAGCACCATTACATTGATAACGCCCGAATATAGCGATGTCGATAAATTGGACTATAGTCGACAGACGGGGATTAGCTGCATCCATGGGGACACCAAATACTACCCTACCACACTCGCAACATTGACCTACCGGGGTGTAGCTCACGAGATAAGGGTAGGCGTGGTCCCCAGGTTGCCCCACCGGGTAATTCTCGGCCCAAACTGGGCCACCGGAGAGCTTGGTCACGGTATTCCCTTTCGTTGATCACGACTTACTGGATGTGAAACCAAACCGGAAACCCAAGAAGACACACAGGCAAAGACGCCTGGAAAGGGAAAGGGGAGGTCCAGTGGAAACAGGTCTACTAGGGGATTCGGGGAAACGGGCACAGAAAGGGGTTGGTGTCCAGTGTAGTGACTGGGAGATAGTAAATGAGACCGGGGGAAGTTCCACTAATTTAGAGCCCGAAGGTATGAGTGAAATGTGGCACAACAGCTTCCTTCCTGTGGGTGAGAATTTTGCCAGGGAACAACAGCAGAATACCTCATTAATGCATGTGCGGTCTAGAGTGGTATCAATTGACGGTATACCTGTAGAAGGTATAGTGGTTAATCCCCGGGAACATTTTCTGGTAAAAAATGATCTGCTATACCAAGGGACCCTGATTAATGGGAACCCCATAGAACAGTTGTTAGTGCCTCCCTCATTTAGGAACCAAGTTTTAAAATTAGCACATAATCACCTGTTTGGGGCCCATCTGGCGGCCGACAAAACATTAGACCACATAGTACAACAGTTCTACTGGATAGGGATAAGAAAAACCGTCGAGCACTTTTGTAAGTCATGCCCCACGTGCCCACTTGCGAGCCCCTCTAAAACCCATGCCCTTTATTGACGTTCCATTTGAACGTATTGCCATGGACTTTGTAGGCCCCCTGTCCAGGTCAGCCCGTGGACATGAGTATGTGCTGGTGATATTAGATTATGCTACTCGATATCCCGAGGCAATCCCACTGCGGAACATGGCCTTCAAAACAGTGGCTAAAGAACTAGTCCAAGTTTTTTCGAGGGTAGGGATCCCGAGAGAAATACTTACTGATCTTTTGTTAATAGGTTGATGCAAGATTTATGCACCACCCTTCATAGTAAACTGATTAGAACATCATTTTACCATCCACAGACTGATGGTCTCGTGGAACGATTTTAACAAAACACTTAAGGCCATGCTCAGGAAGGTAATAGGAAAGGACAGGAAAGATTGGGATCTTCTGTTACCTTATTTAATGTTTGCAGTGCGCAAGGTACCACAGACTTCCATGGTGTTCTCACCATTCGAACTCCTATATGGACGTCAGCCCCGAGGAATTCTGGACATCACCAAGTGTAACAGGGGGAGACCTGTACTGACTCTTCTGATGTATTCATAGTGCTGCAGGAAGAGGGCAGCAGCCCGTCAATATCCGCCTGTCAGTCATGGCAGTGACACGGAGAGGTGGGAGAGTGGGTGTGCGGGCTTTCCTTCTCTCTGAATGGCTGAGAGGCAGGTCTTGGGGGAATTGCTGGCCCTATAAGATAACATTCTGCTGTTCCCTCAGGTCTGCCCTCTGAGACGTACTGAGCGTGCGGAAGCTCTGGTCCAGGTTCGAGAACTGCGGGGATGGAAATTGCAACAAAAATAGAAAATAAAAGAAAAAGAATTAGTGGTAGCGGGGAAAACCTTGGGCAGCCCCGAGAAACATTTGTATAGCAGGCTGAGGGAGCTGTGAGTGTAGGACGGAGACCCGGGCCGTGTGGGTAGCAACGGTTGGGGAAAGCTGCCGAGCGCAGCACCTTTTATTTGTAGTTTTGTTTATTGTGTTTTATTTTCCCTGTTCCTTTCGCCTTTGGATTATTCTTGTGTTTGAGCACCTGTATTCTGTACCGCTCCCAGTATAGTTGTGGCTCTGTCTGTACCATCGCTGGTAAGGCAGACCACAGACAACAGCGCCCTCTGCGGGCTGAAAAGAAATTACTTACCCACAATAAAACTGGGCACCTGTGCGGTGTTCCCAATTACCTCTGTGTCTCCTGTGTGTCAGTGAACTACCCACCACCCTTCCACACCAAGGAAACTTGGGAGTGCCAGCCTTCCCGAGGTAGGAATGTGGTCGATTATATCATACAAATGCATGACCGAATTGAGAGAGTTAATCCCATCATGAGGAAACATTTAGAGAAGGCACAAAATAGACAAGCCTTCCATTATAATAAAACAGCGAGAAGGCGTGTGTTTAATCCAGGGGACCGAGTTATGGTTCTAGTGCCAAACTCTATCAGTAAATTATTTACTCAATGGCAGGACCCATATGAGATAATTGTCAGGACAGTGAATTATAAGGTCCACCAACCGGGCCGACGGAAGGAAACGCAGCTATACCATGTGAACTTACTGAAACCCTGGGTAGATTGTGACCCTTCCACAGAAACTAGTGGAACCGCCCCCTCTTGTACGCTGGCAGAGAAGGCCGACACCGGGAAGGTGAAACCTATAAACATGGGCCCAGACTTAAATAGTCAACAGAGAGATGAAGTCGAGCAGCTAGTGGCCAATAATGAAGACGTTTTCTCTAATCTCCCAGGTCACACGTCAGGTATCCAGCATGACATTTCAACTCCCCCAGGTGTCTGGGTGAGAGTACGACCACATCGTCTACCTGAGGCAAAGAAGGTAGATGTTATTCATGAAGCAGAACATATGTTAAAACTTGACATCATTGAGGAATCCTCCAAGCCCTGGAACAGTCCCATTGTTATGGTAGCCAAACCCGACGGGAGCTGGAGGTTCTGCAATGACTTCTGTCAGCTAAATCTGGTTTCGAAATTTGATTCATATCCCATGCCACGGGTAGACGAGTTAATCGAGCAACTAGGGAAGGCAAAGTACCTGACCATACTAGACCTCACCAAAGGATATTGGCAGATTCCTCTAACGCTAAGCTCGAAAGAGAGAACTGCATTTTCGACTCCCCTAGGCCTGTTCCAATATAAAGTGATGCCCTTTGGATTTCACAGAGCCCCTGTGTCATTCCAAAGGCTCATGGATAAAGTGTTAAGACCCTACAGTAATTATGCATCAGCTTACATTGATGATATTGTGATCTTCTCTGAAGATTGGGAGGAACATTTGCCTAGTCAGCAAAGTGTTGCAGGCTCTCCGAGGGGCAGGACTCACCGCGAACCCAGAGAAATGCTACATTGGTCTAACAGAGGCTAAATATCTGGGCTACATAGTAGGAGGAACCATAAGACCTCAACTAAGTAAAATTGAGGCATTAAAATCATGGCCGATTCCTCTCATAAGAAACAGGTCAGGGCGTTTCTTGGGTTGGCAGGCTACTATCGCCGATTTGTGCCAGAGTTTTCGGCAATAGCAGCCCCTTTGACAGACCTAACAAGGAAGTCAGTGTCAAATAAAGTGAAATGGTCGGAGGTGTTGGAACATTTTATTTAGATATAAATGGATTTTTGGTCTTAGAATACAACTCACAGAATGGGTTAAAGATTAAGTCAGATTCTGGTTAAATTCCTAGTTAGACAGCAAGTTGATAAAGATCTTTCTGGTCACTTTTGTCTTTGCTAGGACAAGGCTCCAAGACAATTTGAAATAGGTGTTGGCCTCTCCTTTGATGTCCAGTTCTACAGACTAGAGGGTTATAAAAACTAGCTACTTCAAAGAAAAACTGGATTGAACCAGATACTTGGAAGCTAGGGTTAGGACCATGGACAATTAACCAAGTGATAAGAGATTTGTGTCTTTGTCCGATTGGTTTAAAGAAAAATCATGACGTCAGTGAAAGACTGCATTTAAACTGAGAATACTGAAATGTTCTTTGTATTGCTCTGATCCGTGCTTGGAGAGAGGATACCTGCAAACTGTTGTCACCATGTAACCTTTAAAGATGTCTGGTTGTAACTCTGCAACTCAGAACTTTTATCTTCAATAAACTACACTTATCTGGACTTGAAAGCAAGAAGCCCACAACTTCTCTTTCGCTTCTTTTATTGCTTATCACAACAGGAGGCAGCCAACCAGGCATTTTTAAAGATAATTGAGATCTTGTGTAGCGGTCCCATATTAAAAGTACCTGATTTTTCAAAACGTTTCATTGTGCAGACCGATGCTTCAGAGGTGGGCGTGGGATCGGTCCTCTCCCAAATATTTGACGGCGAAGAACATCCAGTAATGTACCTTAGCCGTAGATTACTACCTAGAGAATCCAGATATGCGGTTGTAGAAAAGGAATGTTTAGCCGTAAAATGGGTGGTCGAAACATTAAAATATTATCTGCTGGGCCGAGAATTCACCTTGGTCACCGATCATTCGCCATTAAAATGGATGAAGGAGAATAAGGAAAAATACGCCAAAGTGACCAGGTGGTTCTTGGCCCTACAACAATACAAAATCATGATAGAACATAGAAGTGGATCAAAAAATGCAAATGCAGATGGGTTATCAAGGGTACATTGCTGGGGTAAAAAGGTCGCTCGACCTGATAGGTTTGAGCTGAGGGAGAGGATGTGTGAAGAATGGTCAGGCTATAATAAGAGGAGGGAGTACCAGGGACGTAGGGAAACTGGTATTTCATCCTCGTATAAAAGAAAACCAAAACAACGAAAAAAGCCAAAAGCCCGAGCGCAGTAAGAGATCAGGTGACCTGATAGAAGGGGAAATGGATGATAAAAAGGACCCCGGGAGTGTACAAGTGTGGGTGTAGGAGCGTGTAGCAAGGACACAACTGGGTTGCTGTGAGACGTTCAAAAGAAATTGAAAACAATAAGATATTACAGGCGAGTAGTACCGTTTTATTGTTTTGTCAGAACTACTTTTGGTCAAAAGAGATAACGTGTTAAAGAACCGTGTGTGATGTGAAAAGGATTGCGAGGAGCAGTACAAACCGCTGTGAAGCAAAGGATTACTAGGAGCGATAGAAAACGCTGTGAGTACTACATCCTGGATAGCAGCACCCAAGAGGTAAACAGCATTTAAACTACTCTCTGTGTCTGTGAAGTGAAAAGAAAGTGTGCACCGCTGAGTGAAACCTGCTTACCCTAGTGAACTGGATCAGGTCTAACCTAACATTGACTGTTGTGAGTGTATCGGTATAGCCGAGGGGAATTACAAGCTGCACTGTGCGCTGTAACAATGGATTTAAAAAAGCCGCGGGATGAAGTAATAAATGAAACGCTCAGCCTGGGGAGAGTGTGACTTAAAATAGCCTGTGGTAGTAAAAACCATAAATACGGGACAGGATTGTAAGTTATTGGTGATAACACCGAGCAGGCGAAGACGTGCTGTGTATTTAAAGGGAAGGTAGTACCCGGGACTCTGAATATTTGCATAACCCTGTGTCTATGGCTAGCCAGGGCTTTCCATATAAAGAGCGAGTGGTGTGTGAAACAGATGCCTGAAAGTTACCGTGTTAAGGACTGGGTTATTATTTTTTTCCTGGAACAAAACACACAGAAGCTAAAGTGTTTAAGGACTGTTTTATTATTTGGTTTGGAACAAAAAGTGTTATTTGGTTTTGAAGAAACCCACAGAAGCTAACACGTTGTAGTTTGTGTAGTAATTTGTGAACACACCAGGCTGGCTGTTAAAAATCACCGCTCCAGGGACAGAGTGGTCAACAGTCAGTCACTCCTTCAGCAAGGGGAAAATTAAGTAACCTGGAGAAGCAGAAGAATGGATTACAAGTTAATGAGCCATTGAGGGTTGCCAAAACGTGGACCCTGTGTATACTTACCTGTGGGGCTGCAACTGTGACTGGTGTCCACCAGAGAGAGGTAGAAGGGAGAGAGAGGCAAGGTAGAGGGGAGAGAGATAGGGCAAGAGAAAGGGGAGAGAGACAGAGTAGTGGGAGAGGGGAGAGAGAGGGAGAAATAGGGGAGAGAGAGAGATACGTTTATGAGAGAGTGGGGAGAGGTGGAGGGGAGAGTGAGAGGAGAGAGGAAGAGAAGGAGTGAAGCAAGTCTTTTTTCTAGGGTTTGTGAAGGAGAGGGGAGGAGAGGAGAGAGAGAAATGAGTTGCAGAGTAACAGCAAGTGTGGAGGAGAGAGAGAGGGGGAGAGAGAGGGAGAGGGGAGATAAAGAGGAGAGATGAGGGCGAGAAAGGGGAGCAAGAGGACAGAGGAGAGAGGTGAGGAGAAAGAGGAGAGGGGGAGAGAAGGGAGAGAGAGAGAAGGGAGAGAGAGGTGAGAAAGAGGAGGGGGAGAGAGGAGAGAGGAAGGGGGAGAGGGGAGAGATGAGAGATGAGGGGGAGAGAGAGGTGAGAGAGGAGAGAAAGAGGAGATGAGATAGGGAGAGAGGAGACAGGAGCTAGGGAGAGAAGGGAGAGAGGAGAGATGAGGGGGAGAGAGGAGTGAAAGAGGAGGAGAGAGGGGAAAAAGAGGAGATAGGGAGAGAGGAGAGAGAGAAGAGATAGGGAGAGAAGAGAGAGAGGGGAGAGAGAGGATATAGGGAGAGGGGAGAGAGGTGAGAGAGAGGAGAGATACAGAGAGAATTTATTTTCCTTCTAAAATCAGGTAATATTACTGACTCATCGGTCGGCTCTCTTTAAACCACTATCTGTATGTGAAATCATGATAATAATTAATGTTTAAAATGTTTAACTTGCAGTTCAGAATGTCTTAAAAATAATCACAAAGATGATTGATCTTGTATTTTTTAATTATTTATATTTTTTAACTCTTTCCCCACGAGGTCGACGATCTCAACCCTCGTTTGAAACGGGCTTCGTTTGTTTTTGTTTTTAAAAAAATGGAAATAAAATCCATGAATTAAAAGTTTAAACTTTAGATACTCACAAGTCCTTCTACTCTTGAGACAGACAGACAGGAAGTGATGTCATTTGTACTAACTGTTGAAGATTCATTAATAAATACATTATTGACAGATAATAATTGGGCTGTTCTCTGTGTTGTTTTTCATGATATTAATGGCTGCAGTACCGCTCAGTGTCTGAGTGAGTGAGGGGGCACTGTTCTCTGTGTTGTTTTTCATGATATTAATTGCTGCAGTACTGATCAGTGCCTGAGTGGGTGAGGGGGTGTTGTTCTCAGTGTTGCTTTTCATGATATTAATTGCTGTAGTACTGCTTAGTGCCTGAGTAGGTGAGGGGGTGCGGTTCTCAGTGTAATTCATGATATTGATGGCTGCAGTACCGCTCATTGCCTGAGTGGGTGAGGGGGCGCTGTTGTTCACATAATATATATTTTTTATATTTTAAAGCTAACAGGTAAAAAAAAAAAAAAAAAAAAATTTACTTTTAACTAATCCATCAAAACACCTCTCTCTAGCTGCTGAAGAAATTGATGCTGAAATGCAAAGATAACGTGCTGATTATGTAGAAAGTTAAGGAGGGGAGGGGGCTATCACACCTGACCTCACGGTCATTGATTGGTCTGTCGCTGTTTAAATCAACTATACACCCCTCAGTGACATGATCAATAACTGTGATTTATTAACTGCTGTTATCTTAATGATCTTTGGATTTGAGTACAGTAACTGCAGTGCTAGTAAGAGCAAGTATAATAACTGTGGTTTATTAACTGCTGTTATCTTCATGATCTTTGGATTTGAGTAGACATATGGACCTGTGTGTGTGTGTGTGTGTGTGTGTGTGTGTGTGTGTGTGTGTGTGTGTGTGAGTGTGAGTGTGTATGTGTGTGAGTGTGTATGTGTGTGTGAGTGTGTGAGTGTGTGTGTAGAGTGTGTGAGTGTGTATGTATGTGTGTGTGTGTGTGTGTGACTGTGTGTATATGTGTGTGTGTGAGAGTGTGAGTTTGTGAGTGTGTGTGTGAGAGTGTGAGTGTATTCAATTGTACTGTGTCTTATACTTGCTCTTACTAGCACTGGAGTTACTGTACTCAAATCCAAAGATCATTAAGATAACAGCAGTTAATAAATCACAGTTATTGATCATGTCACTGAGGGGTGTATAGTTGATTTAAACAGCGACAGACCAATCAATGACCGTGAGGTCAGGTGTGATAGCCCCCTCCCCTCCTTAACTTTCTACATAATCAGCACGTTATCTTTGCATTTCAGCATCAATTTCTTCAGCAGCTAGAGAGACTCCACTCCATCACTGCTACAGAGCTGGTGAGTTCACATTTCTCAAAATATACAGTGTATTAATGTCAATTCAACTCTCTACCTGCCTGTAAACCTTCATTCATAGCTAAACTTGATTTACTCTTAATTTAGCACTGAAGACAGTTACTGTGTGTGTATATATATATATATATATATATATATATATATATATATATATATATATATATATATTAGTACTTGCTCTTAGTTAAATTTGATTTATTCTAAATTTAGCACTGAAGACAGTTACTGTATATATATTGTACTTGCTCTTAGTTAAACTTCTCTCCCTCCCTCTCCCTCTCTCCCCCTCCCTCCCCCTCCCTCCCTCTCTCTTTCCCATCCCTCTCCCCCCTCCTCTCTCCTCTATCCAGCTCTGCAGTCATGAAGTCCAGTTCAGGCCCCTCGCTGTGGCCTCTGGTCCTGTTCATATTCTCCTTGCTCACTGGACTTTCAGCACGAGAAGAGCTCCCAATAACCAATCTCACCGCTGAGTTTAACCGAATCTCGTTATCCAGACAAATAGAGCTACCACCCTCGAAAACCAATCTTAACCAAACCTCGTTATCCAGACAAGTAGAGCTACCACCCTCGAAAACCAATCTTAACCAAACCTCATTAATAAGACGTGTAAAGCTAACACCCCCGAGACTCAACTTCACCGAGGAGTTTAACAAGACCCCCGTCTCCAGACCTGTAAAGCTAATACCCACTACGATCCATACTATCCAGGATTTGAGAAATATCAATGTGTTCGGGTTCCAGCCCCCCTCGCACGGCTTCGCTCTGCTCTGGTGGCTGTGCTCGAGCGAGACGTACATTGACATCAACGGAGACACTGTGCTGCGCAGCAATCCCAGTGTGGGCAGTTACGGATTTCATCATTTCTACAATTTATTTGACAACAATTTAGGAGACCATCTCTTGCCTGTTGTTCCTGGCGTCCATTACTACACTGTTGGAAACTTAAACCCTAACACACACCCAAGGGCAATACATTTGCCATATGATGTCAGGAGGTACTATAATAGGAACATATTGAACAGCAACAGTGAACGACTGATTATTTCAAACACCTGGGTCTATAACGGCATCTTCAATGTGCAGAGTATTTATATCACCAACCATTACCATCCAGGGTATGAAATTGCGCCCAACCTCGTCGCCCAAATACGGAACCTGAACCTCGGAAATTTTTTAAACGCGGTGGGTTACCCCAGTTACAGCCCTGCGTCCTGCCATGCCATACCTCCTCCGGGGCGGAGAAGGAAGAGAGAGGCTAGCGATTCGGAATGTATCAAAATGTTGAAATCTGAAACCAGTGTCCAGGTTGTAGCCAGGAACGGACACGCAACTCTGCTCTGGGAAAATATACCCTGGAACGAGTACTACAGCTGGGTCGGTCTGTACAATTCCGAAACTGAGGGCGACAAAAACTATATCGCAGACGCTTGGCAGTGGACTTACAATGCACAGAGCGGTTCTTATGAAACCAGCACTCAGATTCACCCCGGGATGCAGGCGCGTTTTTTCAGACGCGAGTATGCCAGGTTTGTCCTGAAAAGTCCAGGGATAGACGAGGCGTGTTGGGAGGAACCGGTGCAGTTCAGCAACGACGAGAACTTCCTAATCCTCCTGGTGTTTCGCTCAAAATACGCGGGAGTGAAGCTGTACGTCAATAAGTCTCTGGGAAGCAAATGGCAATATAAAGACAAGTATTATTATGGCTGGGTTGGGTTTTATTATAGAGGTGCTCCCAATGTTTCCTATAAGTCTTGGCAGTGGCTGTACAACTTTGAGGAAATTGGTGAAAACTCCGACTACAATGTTTATACTGATGGGCTTAACGAAGATGTCATCACCGCAGATTTGGAAGTGCGAGTTTTTTGCAATGATGGATACGATTGCTTGATCGCGACGACTCCAAGCTGGTCTTGTTAAAAATGTGAATCTGTGACATCGATTGATCTGTCTGTCTATCTATACATCTGTCTATAAATCTGTCTATCTAAAATATCTCTCCCCTCTACCTCCCTCTCTCTCTCCTCTCCCTCTCCCTATCTCTCCCCTCTTCCTCTCCGTCTCCCTCCCTCTCTCTCCCCTCTCCCTCTCCCTCTCTCTCCCCTCTCCCTCCTCTCTCTCCTAAATGAAATTAAGTTTTTGTGTTTTCAGATGATTTCAGATCTATTCCATATTGATGTGAAAAATAGAAAATACAATTGCATGAATTAATTTGGCGCGCTGTTAACCATGGCTTGGAATTGCATTTTTTTAAGAATGCACTGATGACAGTTTGGAATCATGCCTGTTGCTTTTCACCAATAAAACTGCAGTCTGTAAAGCCAAACCTCTTCCTGTCGCTCATAATTATCAGCCGGATATGTGTTTCAGAAGGGGGAGGGGGAAGGGGGAGGGCAAGGGGGGTGAAGGTGGAGTGGAGGGAGGGGAGGTGTTTTGATATTATTTAAAAGTAAAAAACAGTTTTTTTTGACCTGTTAGCTTTTATATATAAAAAATATATATATTATGTGAACAGCGCACCCCTCACCCACTCAGGCAATGAGCGGTACTGCATCCATTAATATCATGAAACACTGAGAACAGCGCCCCACTCAATCACTCAGGCACTGAGCGGTACTGCATCCATTAATATCATGAATAACAACACTGAGAACAGTGCCCCCCTCACTCACTCAGGCACTGAGCGGTACTGCACCAGGCCAGGGAAAACATTGCCTGTGCTGTAGTGTATTCGGCCTCAACATCATCTGACCCAGGCCAGAGACAGGATGCTGAGGCTCAATAAACTTTTCCTTTTCCTTTTCCTTTCTTTACCTACAATGAGTATATATTCTCTTACTTTAGTTGAAATATTTTTACTTGGGCTACTTTTGTTACCCCAACTTTTGTTGACTGCTAGCAAATTCAGTTGAAATTCTGAAAATATAATTTTGAAAATTCTGTTATTTGTGTATTGTTTTTACACTTGAGCATACTCTCCAACATAATGTACACAGATTACAGTAGCATGCTGTTGCAAAGTGCAAGACTTATAGAGGTAATACTGAAAAAGCTCACCTGTGTGTAATGGGTATTCAGTAGGGTCTATTTATTTGATGGCTTTTGTGTGCCATTTGAAGGTAAAGTTACATTTAGATGGAAGATAACATGTTTTTTAATAGAGTGTCTCGTTTGGTCTGAGACTTCTGAGGTTTGGCCAGTACGGTGTGGGTTTTTTGTTTTGTGTTTATAGTTTTGAGTAAATGGAGTATAATTTCAGGAAACATGTGTAAATGGTTGTGAAAAACTGTAATAAATCTGAACTTGCCAGCTCTGTACCAGCAGAGACACAGACAGACAGACAGGGTGGGTTCTTGTGGCGGAGTGTCCTGCCTCTATATGTATTTGTATTATTATTTGTATTTTTGTTTGCAGCGCAGATCAAAGCGTCGCGTATTTGTTGTTTGTTTTTATAAATTAACAACCTCGTGAGGATGCGTGGCTGATCAGCTACTGATTACACCATGTAACAATTTTTTTTTTTTTTTTGGTTCCTGGGTAGTAAGTGTTATTTCCTAATTGCTTATGCCTCAAAAGTATAGAAAATGGCTATTATTCCCCACAAACTTTGCATCCATCCATCCATCCATCCATTATCATTAACCTCTTAATCCTTTACAGGGTCGCGGTGAGCCGGAACCTAACCAGGCATATGCAGGGCGAGACGCGACACTTCACCCTGGATGGGATGCCAGTCCATCGCAGTCTATTTAAAAATATAGGTTTTTTTTTTTAGTAAAAATGCCAAATTCCAACACATTTCCAGATATTGCTATAGATTTACTCCTGGAGGGTGGTAGGAGCCCCTTATCATCACGTGGAAATGGATATAGAGCATTTGGAATGAAGCTCTTCATATATTAATACACATTTTTTATATAAATATTACTTTGTAGTACTGTACTACATTTCAATCTTGTATTGATTGTATGCTAAACTATTTATGTATGTATAGAGACTGTAGACTGTTTAAATGTATTTATTTATGTTTTACAAAGTCATGAAGTCCTATTTTGCTATCACGTGTATTCTGGAGACAGATTACTGTAAACAAAAATAATAAGTCGACACAATCAAATAAATTAATTTATCTAAAAAAGAAACAATGATTTCAACCGTCTGTCTTTTTCAAAGCAAATAAAAAATAAGCAGGCAAGCAGGTACTTTACCTCCTAGATTGATAGACAGACAGATAGCTAGCTGGTTAGACCCTTGAGCAAGCAGACAGGTACTTTACCTCCTAGATTGATAGACAGACAGAAAGCTAGCTAGTTAGTTAGACCTTTGTTTTGAAAACAACTAACCCCACAAACTGAATCAATAATCAATAACCAATCACTGTTGTGCAGATAGAAAATGATCCACCATGAAGCCCATCTCTGACTGAAAACCAGAGGTTTTATTTTTCACAAGAAACTCTGAAGAAAAAGTGAGACAAGGTTCTGTAACGAGAGTAAGTGTGCTTATCAACCCTCTGTCTCGGTCTCTCTCTGTCTGTCTGTGTCTGTCTGTCTGTCTGCGTCTCTGTCTGTCTGTGTCTCCGTCTGTCTCTGTCTGTATCTCTGTCTGTCTGTGTCTCCGTCTGTCTGTGTCTCTGTCTGTCTGTGTCTGTCTGTGTCTCTGTCTGTGTCTGTCTCTGTGTCTCTGTCTGTCTGTGTCTCCGTCTGTCTGTGTCTGTTTGTCTGCGTCTCTGTCTGTGTCTCTGTCTGTGTCTCTGTCTGTCTCTGTCTATCTCTGTCTGTGTCTGTCTCTGTCTATCTGTGTCTCTGTCTGTCTCTGTCTGTGTATCTGTCTGTCTGTGTCTCTGTCTGTGTCTCCGTCTATCTGTCTGTCTGTCTGTGTCTCCGTCTGTGTCTCTGTCTGTCTCTGTCTGTGTCTGTCTCTGTCTCTGTCTGTATGTCTCTCTGTCTATGTCTCCGTCTGTCTGTGTCTCTGTCTGTCTGTGTCTCCGTCTGTCTGTGTCTGTGTCTCTGTCTCCGTCTGTCTGTCTGTCTCTCTCTCTGTGTCTCTGTCTGTCTGTCTGTGTCTCTGTCTGTCTGTCTGTCTGTGTCTCTGTCTGTCTGTGTCTCCGTCTGTCTGTGTCTCTGTCTGTGTCTCCGTCTGTCTGTGTCTCTGTCTGTCTATGTCTCTAGCTGTGTCTGGGTCTGGGTCTCTGTCTGTGTCTCTGTCTGTCTGTGTCTGTGTCTCTGTCAATTGAATTAACCTCCCTCCCTCTCTCCCTCTCTCTCTCTCTCTCTCTCTCTCTCTCTCTCAGCTCCCCTCTTTTCTACTTCTTCAGCACAGTGAAGGATGGAGGACAAACATGGAAAACCTGACCTAGTGAACGGTAAGAGAAAACTGAGTATTAACTGTGTAATAACATTAATATTGGGGGTGGCACGGTGGCGTGGTGGTTAGCACTGCTGCCTCCTCCTCCTCACAGCTCCAGGGTCCTGGGTTCAATTCCAGCCTCAGGGGTCTGTCTGTCTGTATGGAGTTTGCATGTACTCAAACAATGTGTTCTCGCATTGTGGGTTTTCTCCAGGTACTCTGGTTTCCTCCCACAGTCCAAAGACATGCTATTCAGTGTGTGAGTGTGTGTGTCTTTATTGGCAATTTATACAATACACTCTTTCTCTATCACTCTCCCCTCTCCCCTCTCCCCTCCCCCCTCTCTCTTCACTCTCAGGCAGTTCCCTGAAGAGACAGGGGGGTTCTCACACAAGACAGGGGCTCCCCGACACAGGTGAGTGAAGAGAGGGGAGAGAGAGAGAGGGGAAAGAGAGAGGGGAGAGAGAGGGGGGAGAGAGAGAGAGGGGAAAGAGAGAGGGGAGAGAGAGAGGGGAGAGAGGGGAGAGGGGGAGAGAGAGGGGGGAAAGAGAGGGGAGAGAGAGAGGGAAGAGAGAGAGAGGGAAAGAGAGAGGGAGAGAGGGGGGAGAGAGGGGAGAGAGGGGAGAAAGGGGGGGAGAGGGGGGGAGAGAGATGTTCAACATCTATATCAACGAGCTGGCCACAGTACTGGAGCAGTCTGCAGCCTGTGGCCTCACTCTACATGACACTGAAGTTAAATTCCTGCTCTACGCAGATGACCTGGTCCTGCTGTCACCCACAGAGCAGGGGCTACAGCAGAGCCTGTCACTGCTAGAGCAGTACTGTCAGACCTGGGCCCTGGCAGTAAACATGAACAAGACCAGAGTCATGATATTCCAGAAGAAAGCCAGATCTCAGGGAAATAAGTACCACTTCACTCTAGGCAACACCACCCTAGAGCACACCAGCAGCTACACATACCTGGGTCTGACCATCAGTGCGTCAGGGAGCTTTACCTTGGCAGTGAATGCACTAAAGGAGAAGCACGCAGGGCTTTTTATGCCATAAAGAGGAGGCTCTATAATATAAATCCACCTGTCAAAATTTGGCTCAAAATTTTTGAAAGTGTGATTCAGCCAATTGCTCTGTATGACAGTGAAGTGTGGGGTCCAATCACCAACCAGGACTACACAAAAATGGGACAAACACCCCACAGAAACCCTGCATGCAGAGTTCTGCAAAACATCATGAAATTACAAAGAAAACACCAAACAATGCATGCAGGGCTGAATTAGGCCTTTATCCATTGATTATTAATATCCAAAAAAGAGCATTAAAATACTGGATTCATCTAAAAACTAGTGACCCAAACTCACTCCATCATAAAGCCCTGCAATCCCAAGAGCTCAGCCCAGAAAAGAGTCCCCTCAGCCAGATGGTCCTGAAGCTCTCCAAGCTGAGCAACACTGACATCAATCAGCTTCAGGACAGCACTGCAAAAACAATTCCAATTAGTGTAAACCAAATTATAAAACACCTGAAACACTCCTATCTGGACCATTGGGATACAAACACTTAAACACAAAACAAACGAGTGCTATCGGACCCTAAATAGAAATTACACCCTGGCAGAATACCTGGTAACTGTCAGAAACACAAAGCAGAGGCAGATCCTGACCAAATACCGGCTCAGTGACCACAACCTGGACATTGAAAAAGGCCAACAGAGGCAAACCTGGCTGGCCAGGGAGAACAGGCGCTGTGATCACTGTGAGACAGGAGAGGTCGAGACAGAGATTCAATTCCTAACACACTGTGAAAAATATAAAAACATAAGGGACATTTTCTTCCCCAAATTCTGCGATTTAGTCCCAGAATTCCCCAAAATGTGTGATACCCAGAAGGTGTCAATCCTGCTGGGGGAAGACAAATTCACAGCCAGACTGGCTGGTCAATACGAGCGTTTAAAAGGGACCAAAAACAAAGCACACAGAAAGAGTACTTGGAACTGCAAACACAAGTCAAAAAGGAAGTTAGAAAGGCCAAGAGAGAGATAGAAATCAATATTGCTAAGGGGGCTAAAACCAATTCCAAAATGTTTTTCCAATATTATAACAGCAAGAGAACATTCAAAGAGGAGGTTAAATGTCTAAGAGACACAAATGGCAAAATCATAGATGAAGAAAAAAAATAGCAAATATATTAAATGGATTACTTTTCACAGATTTTTACAAAGGAGGACACGGACAACATGCCCCACATGTCGACCTGTTCCTATCCAGTTTTAAATAACTTTAGCATAACAGAGGCAGAAGTGTTAAAGGGACTAGGAGCTCTTAAAATAAACAAATCCCCTGGGCCGGATGAGATCCTCCCAATAGTACTCAAAGAAATGAAAGAAGTTCTTTACAAGCCGCTAACCAAGATCATGCAACAGTCTCTTGACACAGGGGTTGTACCGACAGACTGGAAAATAGCAAACGTAATACCGATCCACAAAAAGGGAGACAAAACTGAACCAGGTAACTACAGACCAATAAGCCTGACTTCTATTATATGTAAACTTATGGAAACTATAATAAGATCCAAATGGAAAATTACCTATATGGTAACAATATCCTGGGTGACAGCCAGCATGGTTTTAGGAAAGGGAGATCCTGTCTAACTAACCTACTTGACTTTTTCGAGGATGCAACATTGAAAATGGACAACTGCAAAGCATACGACATGGTCTATTTAGATTTCCAGAAAGCTTTTGACAAAGTCCCCATAAAAGATTAATTCTCAAACTGAACGCAGTAGGGATTCAAGGAATTGCATGCACATGGATTAGGGAGTGGTTAACAGGTAGAAAACAGAAAGTACTGATTAGAGGAGAAACCTCGAAATGGAGTGAGGTAACCAGTGGTGTACCACAGGGATCAGTATTAGGTCCTCTGCTATTCCTAATCTACATTAATGATTTAGACTTGATATAGTAAGCAAACTCGTTAAATTTGCAGACGACACAAAAAATAGGAGGAGTGGCAGACACTGTTGAAGCAGCAAAGGTCATTCAAAATGATCTAGACCGCATTCAAAATTGGGCAGACACATGGCAAATGAAATTTAATAGAGAAAAGTGTAAAGTATTGCATGCGGGCAATAAAAATGTTCATTATAAATATCATATGGGAGATAGTGAAATTGAAGAAGGGAACTATGAAAAAGACCTAGGAGTTTATGTTGACTCAGAAATGTCTTCATCTAGACAATGTGGGAAGCTATAAAAAAGGCTAACAAGATGCTTGGATATATTGTGAGAAGTGTTGAATTTAAATCAAGGGAAGTAATGTTAAAACTCTACAATGCATTAGTAAGACCTCACCTAGAATATTGTGTTCAGTTCTGGTCACCTCGTTACAAAAAGGATATTGCTGCTCTAGAAAGAGTGCAAAGAAGAGCAACCAGAATTATCCCGGGTTTAAAAGGCATGTCGTATGCAGACAGGCTAAAAGAATTGAATCTATTCAGTCTTGAACAAAGAAGACTACGCGGCGATCTGATTCAAACATTCAAAATCCTAAAAGGTATAGACAATGTCAACCCGGGGGACTTCTTTGACTTGAAAAAAAAAAAGAAAAAGGACCAGGGGTCATAAATGGAGATTAGATAAAGGGGCATTCAGAACAGAAAATAGGAGGCACTTTTTTACACAGAGAATTGTGAGGGTCTGGAACCAACTCCCCAGTAATGTTGTTGAAGCTGACACCCTGGGATCCTTCAAGAAGCTGCTTGATGAGATTCTGGGATCAATAAGCTACTAACAACCAAACGAGCAAGATGGGCTGAATGGCCTCCTCTCGTTTGTAAACTTTCTTATGTTCTTATGTTCTTATAACCTGGGGGACAAACCGTGAACATGTCGCACGAGAGAGGGAAAAGAGAGAGAGGGAGGGAGGGATTCTGTTTAATACAGAGGGAGGGAGGGGGTACTGTTTAATACAGAGGGAGGGAGGGGGTACTGTTTAATACAGAGGGATGGAGGGGGTACTGTTTAATACAGAGGGAGGGAGGGGTACTGTTTAATACAGAGGGATGGAGGGGGTACTGTTTAATACAGAGGGATGGAGGGGTACTGTTTAATACAGAGGGAGGGAGGGGTACTGTTTAATACAGAGGGAGGGAGGGGGTACTGTTTAATACAGAGGGATGGAGGGGGTACTGTTTAATACAGAGGGAGGAGGGGTACTGTTTAATACAGAGGAGGGTGGGGGTACTGTTTAATACAGAGGAGGAGGGGTACTGTTTAATACAGAGGGATGGAGGGGGTACTGTTTAATACAGAGGGATGGAGGGGGTACTGTTTAATACAGAGGGAGGGAGGGGGTACTGTTTAATACAGAGGGAGGGGGTACTGTTTAATACAGAGGAGGGAGGGGTACTGTTTAATACAGAGGAGGGAGGGGTACTGTTTAATACAGAGGGATGGAGGGGGTACTGTTTAATACAGAGGGAGGGAGGGGGTACTGTTTAATACAGAGGGAGGGAGGGGTACTGTTTAATACAGAGGAGGGAGGGGTACTGTTTAATACAGAGGGATGGTAGGGGTACTGTTTAATACAGAGGAGGGAGGGGTACTGTTTAATACAGAGGAGGGAGGGGGTACTGTTTAATACAGAGGAGGGAGGGGGTACTGTTTAATACAGAGGGAGGGAGGGGGTACTGTTTAATACAGAGGGATGGAGGGGGTACTGTTTAATACAGAGGGAGGGAGGGGGTACTGTTTAATACAGAGGGATGGAGGGGGTACTGTTTAGTATCAAATATATATATATATTTTTTATTTTTATTTTTTTCTTTGTCTATATATTTTAGTCAGTTATGCCATGTAACACAATTATTTTTATTGTCATGCCAATAATGCCAATTTGAATTTGAGAAGGGAGCGAGAGAGGGGAGAGAGAAAGAGAGGGGAGAGAGAGGGGAGAGGAGAGAGAGGGGAGTGAGAAAGATTAATGGCAGGATCATAGGGAGGTTCACGTTTTGCTCAGCTCTTGGGACAAGCGTATTCGACTATGCCATCACTGACATGGACCCCTCCTCTCTTAATGCATTCACTGTCAGGCAACAAACCCCTCTATCGGACCACAGTCAAATCACTGTGTTCCTGAAAAGGACAGGTCAGTCTAGCACCACACAGACACAGCCCAGTAAGCTGTACAATCTGAATCAAACATACATATGGGCTTCAAATAGTGCAGAGGAATTTAACAAAGTAATCAGTTCTATGGAAATTAATAACCTCATGAACACTTTCCTCAACACACAGTACCAACCAAATGTGTCAGGACTAAATCTGGCAGTTAAAGACATCAATAAGATATTTGAAAATGCAGATTCAATGGCAAACCTTAAAAAGAACAAAAAGAAAATACAGCAAAAACAAAAACACAAACAAAGCTGGTTTGATGATGAGTGTAAATCTATTCGAACAAATCTAAGAAAATTATCCAATCAAAAACACCATCAACCACAAAACCCAGATTTATGCCGGAGGTACTGTGAGACCCTCAAATACTACAAACACACCCTGACACAGAAAAAACAAAAACACATCAACAAAACCCTTACTGACATAGAACAAGCTGTCGACAAAAAACAGGAAATGTGGAACAATTTAAACTCAACAAAAAAACAAGAACTGACAATACAAAATGGAACAACCTGGAAAAATTATTTTGAAAACCTTTATAAAGATATCCCTCAAAAAGATCTAACAGATACACAAAATGAAACTTACTAGAAAACTCAATTAAAGATAACCAAAATCCAATTGATGCTCCAATCACCCCACAAGAATGAACAAAGAAGCTCCAGGCACTGGAGCTTCTTTGACCTGGAAAAGCCTGCGGCCCTGACAGCATCTGTACTGAGATGCTAAAACACAGCAGCTAAATTACAGGAGGCAATGCTTAAATTGTTCAACATAGTACTAAGTACTGGTTACTTCCCTGACATCTGGAACCAAGGGCTTATATCCCCAATTCACAAGAGTGGAGACAAATTTGACCCCAATCCCTGTGTGAGCAGTAATCTGGGGAAGGTATTCTGCAGTATCATTAATTATTATTATTATTATTATTTATTTCTTAGCAGACGCCCTTATCCAGGGCGACTTACAATCGTAAGCAAATGCATTTCAAGTGTTACAATACAAGTAATACAATAAGAGCAAGAAATACAATAACTTTTGTTCAAGTGTGACAAACCACAATTCAATAATACAGCAGATAATAGTGATAGTTACATCAGGATATGATTAAATAGTGATAGCTACATCAGGATATGATTAAATACAAAATACTACAGGTTAAACACTTGGCAGATTACAGTATTCTGAAGTACAGGATTAAATGCAGTAAAATAGGGGGGCAGATAAGAGCAAAATAAAGCACATTTAAATGAAGGGTGATAGTGTCCCAGGATACAATCAGAGGAGTTCTACAGGTGCTGTTTGAAGAGGTGAGTCTTAAGGAGGCGCTGAATGTGGTCAGGGACTGGGCAGTCCTGACATCTGTAGGGAAGGTCATTCCACCACTGCGGAGCAAGGGTGGAGAAGGAGCGGGCTCTGGAGGCAGGGGAGCGAAAGGAGGTAGAGCCAGTCTTCTAGTGCAGGCGGAGCAGAGAGGTCGAAAGTGGGGGGGTGTAGGGAGAGATGAGGGTCTGAGGTAGCTGGGTGCAGTCTGGTCAAGGCATCTGTAGGCTAGTACAAGAGTCTTGAACTG
>JAHFZB010000876.1:0-24000 GCA_036884735.1 Huso huso
GACGAGCGCTAGTCCCACTAAAAGGAACGTCCCGCTCCAGGAACCTACTACTCTACGGTAACCCTCTTTATACTGTTTTGGGATCCACCTCCCCTAAGCTGACCTACTTCTGTTGTGTTATTTCTGAAGTCCTGGCCTCCCAGCGACTCCGGGCCATTCTGACGGTCCTGGCTAGGCAATCGTCTTCACAGGCCCCGTCTTGCAGTTAAAGGGCTCCGTAGTAGTCATTCCCGCAGAGCGGACGCTTCCCTCCTGGATGTAAACACTCTCACTCAGCGCCCGTCTGTACAGCAATGGCCTTGCAGCAGCCCCAAGCTGTAGCGCAGCTGCTTTTTGAGCTCTGCGCAGCATCCCCAGGCACTCCCCCCAGCCAATCCAGACCTGCCGATCACTTTAGCTCAGGACGAGCCTGCCACTCAACTGGTTGCTTAGCAACGCGTCTCCAACTGCGCATCCAGCTGATTTTCTACATGCACACACTTGCGCAGGAACCAGCGACCCGGTTCCCTGTCACAGGTACCAACAAATTTGAGCACGTCTGTATATGCCCCTTTCACACGGGCACTCCTACCCGATTATACCAAGGGGAGAAGAGCTAAAGTACTGTATATAACATTAGAAATGTTCAGTGTCTAAATAGAGGGATATTATTGTACATGTGTAGCGTTATTAGGGGTGCTTGATTCAGTTTCATTTATTTTAGACTTTTAGACTTCTACAAATAGTTAGTTTAAACGTTCAAGTAAAAACATTGAGAGTGCTATATCTTTTTTAAATAAATAGCTATTACTTAATTTTAAACAACTAGCTGCAAATGACCACATGTCTATAAATAGGGGTTTTGACTTGCGGTATTCTATCTTGGCGCTTCTACTGTTAAATGCAGTTGACCCTTTTCAGCCATTCGTGTATCTCAATCACACTGAGAAACATGCTGATTTTCTGTGAAACAACTAAATGGGCTTTTAAATCGTAAGTCTTACTTTTTCATTGCAAAGCAGAAGCGACTCCTCTTTATTAATGTCAATACAGTCACGCACAGCGATTGTAATAAAGTGAGTCCAGCATAAAATACTGTATTGTTCATTCTAGCTTTAATAAAGAGGAGTCTCTTATTAACATGTCGCAATCTCGTTTGCACGTCCTGCTTGTAAATGAAAGCTTTGCTGATTTAAAGAAACATTAAGTTGTTTCACAGAAAAAATTCTAAACGAAATACATTACTTAATATATATATATAAATATATAAAAATATAAATAAATATATAAAACAGTGAAGCAATCTGAAAACATGATAGCATCGGGGTACGGTAAGGGTCTGTTTTGATTGGAGGGCGAGAGCATTGATTGCATTATTACAGAAATGTTATGCAGTCAAATTCAAACAGTGCCAGAATCCAAATCGCTAATCTATCCTATTTACTGTATGCAAGAGACAACAACTAGTTATGTTCACACTGACTTTATTCCAAGCACAGTAGTGTGTTAATTCAAAGAAAGACTCATGACATTTGCAAAATCAATGTTCTGGTTTTGGCGCAGACCCCATGCAATGACAGGTTGCAGACACATGAGAAAAGGCTGTAGGACTTTCCAAAAAAGATGCACGTCGCAAGAGTGTGCGAGACGTAATTTCGACCACAAATTAGGTTGGAGTCTGAAGTATGAACCAACCTTAAGCCTACAAGCAGAACCTCTTACTTTCTTCCCTGTTCATATTTTCCAGGTTCCTGTCCAGCAGCTAAAGTGAGGGTGGGCAGTGGAGAATATCCTGACTGTGGAAAAGGTTTCACCCAGTTAGGGCATTTAAAACTCCAGAGAATTCACACAGGAGAGAAACCGTATCACTGCTCTGACTGTGGGAAGAGTTTCAGTCATTCCAGACACCTTGTTTTACACCAGAGAACTCACACAGGAGAGAAACCGTATCACTGCTCTGACTGTGGGAAGTGTTTCAGTCGCTTAGGAAACCTGAAAGAACACCTGAGAATTCACACAGGAGAGAAACCACATTGCTGCTCTGACTGTGGGAAGAGTTTCAGTCGCTTAGGAAACCTGAAAGAACACCTGAGAATTCACACAGGAGAGAAACCGTATCACTGCTCTGACTGTGGGAAGAGTTTCAGTCACTCAGGAACCCTGATACTACACCAACGAACTCACACAGGAGAGACACTGTATCGCTGCTCTGACTGTGGGAAGGGTTTCAGTCAGTCCGGAAACCTTGTTTCACACCAGCGAACTCACACAGGAGAGAAACTGTATCGCTGCTCTGAGTGTGGGAAGAGTTTCAGTCGCTCAGGAAACCTGAAAATACACCAGCGAATTCACAGAGGAGACAAACTCTAAAGACTATGTTCAATGCGACTTTTCACTCATGAGGAGAAACCATTGGCTAAACTAAATAAGTCAGTAAGAGTGACAGGAAAAGCAGGGACATTAGTGGTGTCAATTTCACAAATAACTGGTTTATTACTGTGAACAAATGAAATATAAACAAAAGGTGAACAAATCAGGTAAGTGTAAAGATGGCACAGGTAAG
The DNA here is from genome assembly GCA_036884735.1 of Huso huso. NCBI lineage: Eukaryota > Metazoa > Chordata > Actinopteri > Acipenseriformes > Acipenseridae > Huso > Huso huso. Next base: position 2,543 of record JAHFZB010000876.1, read on the forward strand.
CTGGGAAATGGGAAACAGAAGCCAAAAAGGAACACAAAGGAGAAATGGGGGTAGTGTCCGCTGAGCCTCAAACCCACAAATACAAAGTCAGTGCACAGACAGACAGGGAAAGATAAAAGCTGAATGAAAAGATCACAGCTGGTAACAATAATAACAACAACAGTCTGGAAGGGAATGGATGGTGCATGAAAGTTAGACCTAACAAGTGCAGCAGAGCAACAATGTAACTGAAAACTAAACAAAATAACAAAACCATAAAATACAGGAAACAAGGTAGCAAATTAAAGTAGAAAATTCCATAGAGAAAAGGAATGATCTCACCAACAGATAAGGAAGTCCAGCAAAGAGTCCAGTAATGATGGGGATTGTAGAAGGCTGAGTGTTGAAAATGATGAGTCTGTGTCAAGGTGCTGAGGTTGAATGGCGGGTTGAATGGTGAGTTGAGTGCTGTTTGGAAAAAATTAGGAGGATCAGGAAAAAATGGAGACTGAATACACAAAACACCAAACACTAAACAGACCTTGAAAAACAGCTAAACTTAAACAAGTAACAGTGAAAACAAAAAAGAGTTGACAAAGTGCAGGACTGTGGCAATATTGCCCTCCCCTGTGTGTATTTCTGTGTTGTATGTTGCGTGTAGTGTGTTAATGTTGGTGTGTAGTCATTGGTACGCAGGATCTAATATGGGTTACGAGCACGAGTCTTTAAAATGTATTTGTCTTTAAGTACGAGGATTGCACAGCACTTCATGTGCAGGTAAACAGTAATAATATGTGAGCACGGGGAGTTGCACTCTTATTAATTCACGTGCAGTTGTACCGAGACTCCAACTGAATGATTGATTAGCAATCGATTCTGCATAAAAGCAGCATGTTTTCACTCAGTCGGGGTTGTGTGTTCGGTGAGTGGAGAACGGGTGTGGAGGGGAGAAAGTAAAAAAGTAACGTAAATAATTGATTTCAGCTCACTGTGTTTGTCTGTGTAGTCCGTTTTGTTTGTCTCTTTGTTTTGGCTAAAGTGCTGTGTCCTGTGTTTTGTTTGTCTTACAACCTTTTATTTTTCTGTTTGTTGAATCATTAAATGCTGAGCGGAACCAAACTCCACCTCTCTGTGTGTCTTCTGTGTTGGTTCCTATTTCTGGTCTGACATCACCCACTGCAGTCGTATTTGTGACAGGGACACAATAAAAAAGAAATCCTGCACTGGAATTATCTAAAGATGCCAAAGGATTCACTGAGATTTCAGTTTGTAATGCTGGAGGATATGATGGATTCCTCAGAGAAAGGGAGTTCCCCTCCAGGCCTAAATCAGCCACCTTTTAATACAGATGCTGGCTTCTAAGGAGCTCTGAGACTGGAGGAGTGGATATTTGAATGGAGCCAATGGGGAGAGAGGATGAACAGAGGGTGGTTGCAAGGAACTGTGGGAAATGAAGTTTTAACCTGTCCAGGCTAGGTGGGTGAGACTTACACCCACATTATGTAGCATGGGAATTGCTACGTGTGTTTTGTGATTATTTTTGTTTAACTGTTTTATTTTGCTCAGTTGTTTTGTGTTAAACCTTTTTATTTTATTTTTGCATGTAAATAAAAATAGCACCATGTAGCGTGTTTGCACCTGACTTACCCGAGTCTTTTCAGTTCCTGCTTCTGGCCTGATGTCACCACTTAGCCATCCCTGTCACAGTCTCATGGCTGTATTATGACAATGACTGAATATTGCACCACGTGTCTCTTTGCAGTGTTCATTGTCCATGCTTGTATTTGTGCTGCTTTTCTAAACTGCCCCGTGTAGCAGGCATGTCTACGGATCTTGGGTACAGAAAGTCATATAGTGTAATCTGAGTTCTAATGAGACTTGACTGTACAATTAAACCCTGTGCGTGCTGATTAACTATTCATTAATTATACAACAAAATACTGAGCAATGCTAAAAACAGCATGTTGATTTACAAGTTAGTGTTCTTTTTACCTTCATGCATCCGTCAGTATAAATAATTCTGAACTCCGTTGGAGATTTCAACAAAGATATTTTATTCAATACAGTTGAACAGTTGAGTATTCCATTTTCCCTAAGCACAGGTCATAACAGAATCAGCAAGACAATACAACATTGGGATTTAATATAGCTTCTCTTAGACATCAGCCCTTATTCCTGATCTATGAGAAGAAACAATTACACACTGATGCAGGTTTTACAGTCCTCCTATATGTTTTTATTACAGATTATTTATTCATTATTTGTTGTCAGAGCAGGTAAAGAAACCGGAATAAGACGTTCATCTCTTTAGTTTCTTTACCCATGAATGATATGTTTTGATATATAATGTATTCCTTCAGTCTAACCAACACATTTTAAAAGAGCATGTGCGTGATCTCTACTCCCTGTTATGCTGTTTGACCAATTAAAAAAAATAAGACATAAAAGCCTGGTTATAGATTTAGATGCAACAAGAAACAACACTGCTGTGTTTAATTTGTGCACAGAATGGAATCGTTATGAAAACTGAGTCGTGAGGAAAATTAAAACCAATAGAAGGATTTTACATGGAGTGCAGATGCAGCGCTAACAATCGAGTGTAGAACTTATCTCTTGCTATTCCTTATCCAATGCTGCCATCGTGTGGCCATTTAGTAGAACAGTTGGTTTAATAAAACACTTTTTTTTTTTATCTGAACACAGTGACACGCGGTTGCTGGTGCCCTCTGCTGCTTGCAATGGGTAATACAGGTAGTGAAATATAGCAATTACATTTTTTTTATTATTATTATTAGTAGTAGTACTTATTCTTTTTCGGTTTATATTAAGGAGGGCGACCTGTTTCGTCGCTTTCTATATGGGATCACAAGGATACTCCTCTTACAGAAAGAAAATATACGGCAAACAGAGCGATCGCTTATCACAGTTAGAAACAAATCAGAACAGTCTGTTAGCAAATTAAATTAATCAAAAAACCACAAAAGCATTACATAAATGTTACAGATATATTTCAGACAGAACAGTTGTAACATAATTGAGTATATTTCTAAACAATCCGCTAGTAACAGACATCATCTCAAAGCTCTATCATTTATTTTAAGCTGTTATGAAAGACAAGTATGCTTGCACATTATATCACAGAAATCATGATAATCCTGGCTCTTCGTTTAATCCTTCAGTTTGTACCGTATGGAGGTAGAAGATCCCTTTGAATTCACATTGTGATTTTTGATCGAGATTACCACCTCTGCCAGCTTGAAATATTTTACGACAGAATTTAAGATCTGAAGCTGAATGTTTGGCATCTACAAAATGTCTAGACAGTGGTGAATGAATATCTTTTCTCCCAATGTAACTTTTATACTCGCTCATTAATGCGCAATCGTAACTGTCTAGTAGTTTTATCTTCGAGGTCAACTATCACACGGTAGAGCCCTCATCGCCGGCCACTCTCTCATAAATATCTTTTTATATATAATCTGCACATTCTTAGACAAGACGGATAATTACACACAATAAATAGCACTGGTGTATACACACAGAAGCAGCTATGAGAAAGAAAGACATGAACCATTTCTTTATATTAAATATATTGGTTAATTGTGGGCTCTAGTTGTTAACATCACTGAGCCCCTTGTGCCTGTGGATTGCAACCACAATGTGGAAACATATAGAGAATGTATGGGAATGGTCAATGAACATTGATTTCTAATACTGGACCCTGTCTTAATACTGTATTACATTCTGAATATGAATATAGCTGCATTATTAACTGTAGATAATACTTAGAATACCAGATACACATTTAGCATTAAAAAGCAATACATGTGATTTCTTTACCAGTCGTTCATTATTTTGTGTATCAGCCTCCACACAAGTTAGAACAGAGAGAGAGAGAGTATTCACTACTATAGACTTTGGTCATAATCAAAGCTTTGTTACCCAATACGTTTTTATGTGAGGCTGCCTGTAAGTTACAGTGTAACAGACGTTGCGAGCTAGCTAACGGTAACGTTAACGTTGTCTTTTAAATTCGACATAAGTTATGTGGCGATGATATCTAATTAACGTTGTATTTAATGTAGTTTTGCTATCTGTGCCAGGCTATAAATGAGACAGATGACGTAGCATCATGCACATATCTTTTCATACCACTATGTAACACAATTTTTGTTCCTGGGTAGTAAGTGTTATTTCCTAATTGCTTATGCTTCAAAAGTATAGAAAATGGCTATTATTCCCCACAAACTTTGCTTTTGTGACCAGGACAGTGATATTTTGAAATTTACCTATTTCCAATTAGAAAACGGGCGAATTTGTGTCTTTTCGTTCACATAAAGTCAGAAAAAACAACATATGAATCCAAATTAACATGTATTTATACTAAAGTAATACAAAAATGACTACAAAAGATTTAGAAGTGAGTAGTTTTTCAAGATTTACGATTATACTGTAAATCACTTTCACGAATCAGCCCCCCCAAATCTAGTCTCCCATCATGTTCTCATTATACTGTCCTTGGTAGCGGCGTTTCAAAGTCCAGTATATCCTGGTGGAAGCGCCGCCTTGCTCCTCCGAGTACGCTCCCATGTTCTCCTTGAATTTATCAAGATGAGCATCAAGGATATGGACTTTGAGGGACATCCTACAGCCCATTGTGCCGTAGTTCTTCACCAGAGTCTCAACCAGCTCCACATAGTTTTCGGCCTTGTGATTGCCCAGGAAGCCCCGAACCACTGCGACAAAGCTGTTCCAAGCCGCTTTCTCCTTACTAGTGAGCTTCTTGGGGAATTCATTGCACTCCAGGATCTTCTTTATCTGTGGTCCGACAAAGACACCGGCTTTGACCTTTGCCTCAGACAGCTTAGGGAAGAAGTCTTGAAGGTACTTGAAGGCTGCCGACTCCTTATCTAGAGCTCTGACAAATTGTTTCATAAGGCCCAATTTGATGTGCAGTGGTGGCATCAGCACCTTCCGGGGGCCCACCAGTGGCTCCCACTTGACGTTGTTCCTCCCCACAGAGAACTCGGTCCGCTGTGGCCAGTCCCGCCTGTGGTAGTGCGCCTTGGTGTCCCTGATGTCCCAAAGGCAAAGATAGCAGGGAAACTTGGTAAAACCGCCTTGAGACCCATCAGAATGCCACCATTGCAGCCTCTTGATGCCATCTCAGAAAAATGCAGATATGTATCCACTTAGGCAGCTGGAACTAAACTGAACTGGTGGGCTTAAGGTCCCTGTATTTATACTACTATTTATATTACTGGAAAGTTCTAGAAAGTTCTAGAAGTTACTCCAAGTTTACTCAGCACTGAATCTATCTGGAATGTTCTGGAAAATAGATAAATTTCAAAATATCACTGTCCTGGTCACAAAAGCAAAGTTTGTGGGGAATAATAGCCATTTTCTAAACTTTTGAGGCATAAGCAATTAGGAAATAACACTTACTACCCAGGAACCAAAAAAAAAAATTGTTACGCGGTGTACTCAATTGCTTTCATTCAGTAGGCCATTGCAAAACAATTATCAGTAGGTCATGTGTAGAAAAGGTGACATAGTGTTGATCACAATGTCATTGTATTATCCTCAATTTCTCAACTGTAGGCTAGCTAACGACTAACGTTAGATGGATATACGGAAATTCTTCAAGAGAGGCAGTGCCAGCAGCTCTGCCAAAGGCCAATCCGGTGAGAAATGAAGATTTTACCAGTTCAAACAAACAAATTAAAACTTAAACTGATTAATCACCTATTAAGCCTTGAGTTATTGTAAATATGAGTTTAATAACAATACATGTCAAAACACAGCAGACAAGAATGAGGGAAAGAAGCTGGAGGCTGACAGGGCTGAGGGAGCATGTCTGATGAAGGTTAGTGATAAAAAAAAGCGAGTAGATGTTTAAGGTTTCAGTTTAATTTGTACAGCGTATGACAGCATATGTCTTACTTTTGTTAGGCATAAATAAATGATGTTCATGATATCTTAAAGTGTCATGCAGAAAGAGAGGCTTCTGTGCAAGGCAGAGATCAACAGGCGAGCAGTATAAGTGAGAGAGATCAAGCATGCCCAGAGAAAGAGGGACAAGAAACAGATCCAGAGCGAGAGGAACAGCGAACAGATCCAGAGAGGGAGGGACAACAAACAGATCCAGAGAGGGAGGGACAACAAACAGATCCAGAGAAAGAAAGTAATCAAGCCGCTGCAGCAATTCCTTCCAGAAATGAGAGCGATTTAGGTGACAAAGACACTGGGCCCAGACAAGTGAAGCTGAATAGCTACCCACACGAAAGTTTTGGTACACAGAAAAGGGCATTTCAGCACTGCTGGTTTGAGAAATACAATTGGGTAGAGTACTCTGTCCACAAAAACGCAGCTTTCTGATTTCCATGTAGAGTTTTTGGCAAAAACATTAAATTTGATTCTTTTGTCAGTAATGGCTGCAAAAAATGGAAAAAAGCTTTGTTTATCTTCGGTAAACATGAGATGGCACAAACAAACAGAGACAGTGTTGTGGCATGGCAAAGCTACCAGGCAACTAGCAATCATGGGAACATTGCTCAGATTTTAACATCTGCCCATGCTAGTGATATTGCAGAGAGAAGGGAGTATCTGAGGAGAATTGTTGCGGTCACCTCAATGTTAGGAAGACAAGGACTCTCTTTCCGTGCCAATGATGAATCTAGTGAAAGCTCAAATAGAGGGAACTTTCTTGAATGTATGGGGCTTTTGAATGAGTTTGACCCTTTCCTGCAAAGGTACCATACTCCATCAAATGCGACGCATCTCTCTCCAGAATCTCAGAATGACATGATCGAATGCTGTGCTCAAGAGATTACGGACACCATAGTCTCTGAGATGTCAACGTCTGGAATGTATGCCATTATGGCGGATGAGGCCAGGGATGGGCAGTCTGAACAGTTGGCTCTGTGTGTTAGGTATGTGACAGAGGGGACAGTTAAGGAGCGTTTACTAGCACTAGCAGAAATCAAGTCATTTGATGCCCAATCGATAGCAAATGAGTTGCAACAGCAGCTCCAAATGAGAGGGGTAGCAGGCCTAATGTGCGTTGCACAGACCTATGATGGTGCAGCTGTCATGAGTGGGTCCAAAGGAGGTGTGCAAGCACATTTCAGAGTGCTGCATCCGGAGGCAATTTATGTACATTGCTATGCTCATGAGCTTAATTTGGTGTTGTGTCATACTTGCAGGGCTATTCCGGAGGGCTGCTGAGTTTTTCAGTTTCTTGGAGAATGTGTATTCGTTTTTCAGTACATCCCTAGTTAACCACCACAAGTTCAAAGAAGCTCAGTCCAAACTTGGAATAGCATCAGCTGAACTTGTACAACTCTCAAACACTCGCTGGGCATGCCAGCTGTGGTCCATAAATGCAGTCCTGGACACTTTAACTGCTATTTTTGATTGTCTATCTGCCATTGGATCCCCCATGGCTGTTGGTCTGAGAGCAAAGCTTCATAAGTTCTCCACCGTGTATTTGCTACTGATGTTTCAGTCCTTTCTTTCTATAACTGAGGGACTACACAAGTTCCTCCAGAAAGAGACTGTAGACCTGGCAGAAGCTTGTTTCGGCAAACAAGCTGTATGTGACACACTGATAGGCAAACGCACAGATGCATTTGCCACAGAACTTTATGACAGAACCAAAGCACTCTGTGAAATTCACAATATTCCAGAGGCAGATGCAGCAAGAAAGCGCAAACAAAGGAAAATGGGAGATTTTGTGGTGGAGACCTCCTTGGGTTTAGGCACAGAATTGTCATGTTCCCAAACACTGAAAACAGAGTTGTTGCTCCCCTGCTTGGATAGGATGGTTTGTGAGCTTGACCAGCGATTCTCGACTGTAGATGCAGGTCTGCTCAAAGACATACAGGCATGCAGCCCCAACTCAAAAAACTTCCTAGATACATCATGCTTAACTGAGTTTGCCAAGCCACCACGGTATTGATGTTAAAACAGAAGAGATGTTGGTGGCCAGAAACTTTCTTGCCCGGAAAAGAGAGGCTGGATGTCCTCCCAAAGATATGCTTGCTGTGCATAACCTCCTGGATGATGATATGTTTCCTTCTCTGAAGGAGATCATTCAGGTTGCCCTCACAATTTCTGTGAGCAGCTGCTCCTGTGAAAGGTCCTTTAGTGCACTGCGCCGGCTGCACTCCTGGTTGCGTAAGACAATGGGTCAGAAAAGGCTTGCAAGTCTTGCAGCCATGTCCATTGAGGGTGAAGTGCTTGGGCCACTAAGCCACAGTAGTGTCATTGACCGCTTTGCCACCTTTAAAAATTGGAGGTACACTTTGATGCGTCCACCCACAAAATAAGCATCAAAAGAGAGAAGCAGGAGGAGCAGTTCTGTAATATAGGTTGTAATATTTGTTTGGGATCTTACTTTTTTTATCAGATTTTATTCCTAATTATTTTTCCATTTTTTTAATTTATTTAGCTCATTAGTTGAATTTAGTTTTGCCCCATTGTGGATGATACTGTTTAAGATGTTCCATGTGTCTGAATTATTGGGTTAATTTTGAGCAACAATTAACAAAAGGGTGAAACTTAAATAATTTTTTTTTTTTTTCTAATGATCTATTTCTCTCTCTCTCTCTCTCTCTCTCTCTCTCTCTCTCTCTCTCTCTCTCAAAATAAAATCCAAAAAGTATTTTGGCTACATAGTACAGCCGTTTTTGTGATGTTGGATGGATGGGGACAGAGTGGACTTTAATTTCTTTATTTGGATAGAATTTAAGTAAGTCATATTAGATCAGTGTCTAACACAAACTATGAGACAGGTATACTTGACCAAAAATATTTTGATAGATTTTACACACTCTAAAAATACATGATGAAAAGACGTTTTGGGGGCTTTAAAAAAATCCTGGGGGAGTATGCCCAGACCCCCCTAAAAGAGGCTTAGCCCCCCCATCCATGAATCTGTAGTGACGTCCCTGTGTTAATTGATTCCGGTGAGTATAAAGGTGCTGGCTACGGGCTTATCGGCACGCACCTGCAGTGTTTGATTCTGAACTGAAGAGTTTACAATGGGGGCGCGCAGTGTTCAGACAGCGCTTTCGCTCGCTTTGATTTTACTTATGCAGCTCCACGGCACTTTTGGATGGAACTGGCCGGATCAGCAGGTTTATAACGCAGCGCCGTACATTCAGCCTCCTGGAGCGCAGTCGTTTTCTGCGCCGAGAGCGGTATTTCAGGCGAAGCCCACTCCTCTCTCCGTGCAGAGAGCTGACCTGTCGCTGTCGAATTCGGTCACTCTTGACTGCTGGAAAGACGCCATGGTCGTGACAGTGAACCGGGACTTGTTCGGGATCGGCTACCTGGTGAACAGCGCCGACTTGAGCGTGGGGTCTGCAGGCTGCTCGGCACTTCAGAGTGAAGTTCTTGCGTACAGTAGAATTTCAGTGTTTTGATCGGTGATCTTTTATAGGTGCTGGTATATGAAACCAGCACCTATTAATTGGGTATCTTGAGCAACTTCTGAAATCACCAATTCTATAATTGGTGTCTTCCGTTGTCTATCAATTAAATTAGACCAACACTAATTTACCTCTTGACATTTCTATAAGATTTTGCAGTGAGGTGCATGAAATGGGGATTCAATATATTGACCGGCTGGAGCTTGTCGTCAAGTATCAGTTTCCTTGAGCTATTCAAGTTACTCAAATGTATTAAACTCCATCCAGGCCCTGAAGTAGTTTGTTTAAACCTGGAGCAGAAGGGCCCTCCAGGACTCATTGGACAAGTGCTCAATTCCTTGTGTACCTTAAGGGGTTAAAGCACAAGGCCACTTCACTCTTTTATAATCAAGCATTGAAGGGTCACCTCCACTGCTCTCCCTAGGTATTCCCAGACTTCTTGAGCTACACAAACCATCTCTATTATAAGCCTGCCAGCGTTGGCATCATCACCAGGGTTAATATGGCTGACATTCTCCTTGAATGCCGATACCCGAGGTACTGTACTGCGCAGACAAGGACCTGGGGGGCCGGATCTGTAAACCACGCTAAATCCCTTTGCTGCTGGTCATTTGCTTGTACCAGGGTTCAAGCCTCTGCTGCTGTAATAGATTTGACAATTCTATTGAAGGAAGCAAACATGTTTGACTTAATTTAACAAATGCTTTTCTTTCTGTGCTGACTGGGTGCCTTAATTTTAAATTCGGTTACTTTCTCTCGCCCCCGCCCAGCTTGTGATGTCAGTGATGCATGCTATCATTTACAAGGTTATTTCTTTTCAGGAGGTGGAATGTCAGCAGCAGCCCCATAAAACCAAGATGCCCTTCACTTCAACAGCCTCTACAGAGCAAATCCTGGACTTCTCCTTGCTGCTCGTGAGTGGTATGAAGGAATGGGCTGGGTATGGGGAGTGGGGTTTAATCAGAACCTGGCAACTGTCTTTCAACATGAAGACCAGTTTCTCTTGTATTGATGCTGAAGCTTTTATCTTCAAATGGTCTTTATCCTCCCCTCCCATAGTTAACTGAGGGATGCTGTGTGATTTCCAACAATGTTTTCAGCTATTGGTTATCATGATTGTGATTATTGGCCAAGTTAAATTCTTGTTGCTACTTGAGTAGCATGACAACTGCCAGTGTAAGGGAGTGAGTTTAGAAGAGAAATGAATATAAAATCCCCCTATTGTAACTTGTATTGTGTAATTCCTATGATGCATATTTAAACATGTGTAATTGAGAGCATTTACTTTTGGAAGTGCCACAAAATGTATTCATACAACGGAACAAAATTGCTGTCGTAACCTGGAAGTATTAGTAGAATTTCCCCATGCGGTGCATAGGCTGCAGTATAATGAAGCAATTTACAACAGGGTTGGAACACAGCCCAGGAGTGGAAGGGTCAGCACTGGACACCCTGCCGGTGATTTGCCAGTCTGTCATGGAGCAGGGGTGGCCTAAGCTGGGTCTTCCACTACTGGTGTTTCTGTTCTAAAATGTAATTAAACCTCCATCCAGGCCCTGAAGTAGTTTGTTTAACCCTGGAGCAGAAGGGCCCTCCAGGACTCATTGCACACCCCTGGCATGGAGGGTTCCTGCAGCTGTTTGTTGCCAGTGCACAATTCCTCTGCCAGATAACTGGAGTGGTCCTGTAGTAAGGATTTGCTGGTGTGTACTTTCCTGTAGTAGAGATTCTTGTATCGTGTGTTTTAATACTGGTCTCTGTACAATGTGTCTACTTGCTTCCTGTTCCAGGTAACTGGAGTGGTCCCAGAGTCTCCAATGTCATCTACCTGGGTGACGTCCTTCACATCGAGGCTTCTGTTGCCGTTGACAACCACGTGCCACTGCGGCTCTACGTCGACAGCTGCATTGCGACCCCGAGCGGCAACAAGGACTCGGAGCCCAGATACTTCGTCGTGGACAAGCTTAGGTGAGAACTGGAATTGCTTTACATCGGCTTGTGCTGCACTCTGCTTCATTGACCCTGTTTTGAATGCTGTGTTTTTAGAGGTGTAACCCTTTCTCCTCCTGTCTCTCCCAGCTGCCCGATGGATAGCAACGCTCCAGACTCCTCCTCTTTCACCAGACCTACTCTGAACTAGCTGCACTTTGACATCACTGCTTTCAGGTTCCAGGGGGATTCCAGGAGTTTGGTAAGGCTTAGCTAGACATGGGTCCTTTTAACGTGTCAAAGTATACTATGATTTAGAGTTTTGCTTTCTGGTGATGTGCTGTATGGTGTTTGACTACATTCCCATTAGAACTCTTTCCCTCCCCTCCCCCCTCTTGTTTCAGATCTACATGACTTGAAAACTGAGGACAGTCAATGCTGAGAAACCAGCTGATGCCTCCAACAAGGCCTGCTCCTACCAGAAGCAAACCAACAGGTAAGCTGTGCAAAAGTGATCAGATCCTCTGTGCTGAACAGACTAGCCTTTAAATCCAAACCCTGTCCCCTTATTCCATCATGCTGTTTGATGGTCTCTAGGAGACTGGTCTACCTTAGCAAGCACAATCCCAGCTCAATTCAGATGAGCACCTGTTGGATGAACTTTGCCATTGCAATCATAGCAGCCTACTTCTGTGGCCCAGTTGCATCTCTCCCCGAGTACAAGCTCTGCAACACACCTTCTGACATTCAGAGGTGGTGGCCCTGTTCATTGCAAGTCCTCTCTTCACACTGATCTTTGGGGTTGTGTGTGGGTTTTTTTATATCTATTCAGATGCTAGGTTGCCCTGTTGCTTGCCCATGCCCTCCTGTTCTAATCCTATGTGGAAATTTATCCTATTTCTGTAGACCTTTTCATATCAAGTTTGGTTATTTGATATCCTCTTGCAGAAATATTGAATCCTCCCTATGTGTGCCCTGGTTGAATGTACCAATCCTTGAGTGTTGGGACAGTGAAGCTTCTGTGGCTCTGCACAGTCCTTGTATCCTAGCTGGCTCTCTGTGATTCTGTCCCTCTTTCTCCAGGTGGGTCTCTGAGGACGGCTCCTCCGCAGCGTGTGGGTGCTGTGTCGCTGGCTCCTGCTCAGGGACACCTCGGTTCCTCCCTCCTCCTCCTGGGCAGGTGGGGAGCTATGGGATTCCTGCCGGGATCAGCCAGCCTGACTGGAGAGGAAAGTGGCTGCACTAGAGAGCTGCTCCTCTTGATCCAGGTACTGTCTGAACACCCAGCCTGGGAGAGGCCTCTTCATAGGACTGCAACTCTAACCAAGCTGCACAAATACTGTCACTTCAACTACAATTTAGTCTTAACCCTTTGCCACCCAGTGTCCCATATGCTTGACATTGAGGAAATAGGTATGGGAACAGTCAGGGCAGTAAAGGGTTAAAGATGTTCAAACCAGTGCTTCAAATTCAAGTGGTTAACATTAATGACTGACCTTTTGCAGTAGGTCAGCTGGTCTGATTTGCAGCTAGACCATTGGTGTTAGTTTAAACACATGAAGAGGATCAGGTACCAGGAAGCAGCAACAACTTGTTTCATTCTTCCACATCTACATGTGCCAAACTGGAAATGAGACTGATAGAAGAAAATGGGCACCAGTGACTTTGCTAGTGCTAAAGCATTTCTGATCTTTTTTGACCATGTGCTCCCCTTCAATGGAGTTGCATTGTGGAGTAGCTCAATCACCAGTGCATGACGTGGTTTCAGCAATACCATTAACCTTGCCCTCCTGTCTCTGCCCCTCTGTGTAGCTGGCCAGGAGCCCAGAATGCATGTAAAGGAGATCACCATCGGCCCCCTGACTGTGGTGCATGTGTCCCGAGACCATGCTGTCGTGCTCAGTAAGGATTCCCAGTACCACCCCCTGCAGCTTGTGGAAGTGCATGGTAAGTGCAGCTCTTGGTGCTACGGAGCTCTGAACCAGCTTGCTGGCAATGGAGGGGTTAGCCTGCTTTATCTGCATTGATTTTAAGTCTTGCATCTTTCAAATGAAAAGAGAGTGATGCTCTCTGCAGAGTTGCTACTCCTGGTGTCTTCAATGGGTGTAGCTTCTTGCACTGTCCTGTTAACCCCTCTGTGTCTCCTGTCTCAGACTCGGGCTCCTCTGTCCCTGTGCTGGCAGTCTCCACTCTGGCTCTGGCTCTCCTGCGCTGTCCTGTTGGCCGTGTTCCTTAAGAGGCGCTCCCAGTCTACTGATAAACTGCTCGCTGTGTCTTCATAATGTATTTGAATAATAAAGGCCTTGTCAAAGCTAATGTAGTTGCTCAGTGGTCTTGTGTGTTATGTATGAGGTGTGCACAATATATATTGGTGAAGATGCAAGTCCTTTCACCCAAACTGCACAAGGTGACATCTCTTCCATAATGCATGCAATGTCTCAAGTTTATAGTTTCACAATACTAAATGCTAGATTGTTATCCTATATATTTTTTCCAAGTTATGGCAGGGTAACTTCAGAAACTCCATTGTGTCCACACAGCTTTAAAGTGGAGTGAAGCAATAAAAAAGGAGCCAATCAGAAGCAGGAATTGTGTGAATGTTGGGCCCCAGCACCTTTCCAGTTGTCCCTATTTGCTTGACAAGATTGCCCCAATTGCTTTTCCTAACTTGCGCTTTTGTGTTTATCACCCCTTTTAAACAGCTGTTATGTTTTTCTAACTTTTTTTTACATTGACATTGTTTTCGATATAGATTTCATTTACAGGACAATCCTGCATACATTAATAAAGTTAAAACTGAGGAGATCAATACATTTCATGTTGTTCATATCAGATGCACTTTGATCAGATTTTAGGATCTAGATATAGCAGCAAGCTGTTGTATAAATCATGTGAGACAGTACTGCACCTTTTAATTTACAGAACAGAGTCCTACATACAGTAACACAACCAGTCCATAAAGTGTTAAAGCCAACAGGGAGGAATAGATATTATATATTACACAGCTGTGCTTTGCTCAGATCATATCAAATTAATTATATCAAGGGAGCTCTCTAAACTTTCATTTACAGTCCTACATACAGTAATAAAGTCAAAACAGACAAGATAAATTCAAAATGTCTTCATTGTTTTGTTCTCTAACAGGGCAGGGAACTATAGCCGCTGGACAAGTGGCTGAAGAACCTGTTTCTCAGGAGCTGCACCCTCTGAGCCAAGGATCGTACTGCTTGGGAGAGAGGGCTGGGAAGAGTTCATCAGGGAACACCATCCTGGGCAGAGTGCAACTTAGATCTGGACTCCGGGACTTTAGAACTGCCTTCTCTACATTCAAGAGGTTGATGACACCAAGCATCTAGACAAAAAAGACCTACATATGCGTAGAGGAGACTGGATCTGAATTCAGCCCCTCTTCGAGGGAGTGTGAGAAGAGAAAAGGAGAAGTGTCTGGGAGGCAGGTCACTGTGGTCAACACACCACGCTTGTTTTATTGCAATGTAAAGATTGAGATGTATTTCTCTATCTGCCCCCGGACCCCACGGTTTCCTCCTGGTGAAACAGGTGTGTCCAAAACAATGGAAAGTCACTAACAGAGATAAAGTCCAGCTGATTTTTGGTGAGAGCTTTAAGGAACACAATGATTCTTTTAGCATGTCGCTTAAGACTATGCCTGCAAGATGTATTGAATTGATTAGAAGTTTGCAGCACATTATGAATGCAATGCAACACCATGCTTCTTTTCTCAGGTGGATTGTTCAAGTTCAAGTGTTTATTAGCTTCACATTGCAGCAATAACGCTTAACTGATTACAGGAAATAGAAAAATAAAAAAGCAGAGCCCAGTCCACTTTACATTCTTTAATTTTATTTATTCTGGAAGTTTTGTGCAAAATTAATTTAGAAAACCATGGCTAAAATAATCCAAATCCTGAGTGAAAAGAAAACCCCATCTTGACGGTTCTTGTTGGTTACCACGTTTACCATTATCTGCACATGGCGGATTTATACTTTTCGTGGGGACAGCTTGGCATTCTTTCATTGCTCTGTCATTTGAGTAGCACATAGACTGGAAATAAAATTCATGGAAACGAGGTAATAGAAAGAAATAACTCCTTTCCGCATCAGCCTCCATCGCTCGTACAGTTGTTACCTGTCCATGCTTTTTAAAATGGAAACACAATACTATCCCACAATGCCTCTGGGACGTCCTACAGCAGACAAAGAACTTCGGACAATGGCCTGGTTTGAAAAAAGTTCAGGAACGGGGGCTGGACCAGAGGCAGCCACAGGCGTACAGCCTGGCTGCGGCATGAGTGGAAACGAGGCATGAATGAGTGAGGAACAGGTGCTGGACCAGAGGCAGCCACACGCGTCCGGCCTGGCTGCGGCATGAGTGGAAACGAGGCATGAATGAATGAGGAACAGGTGCTGGACCAGAAGCAGCCGCACGCGTCCGGCCTGGCTCCGGCATGAGTGGAAACGAGGCATGAATGAATGAGGAACAGGTGCTGGACCAGAGGCAGCCGCACGCGTCCAGCCTGGCCGCGGCATGAGTGGAAACGAGGCATGAATGAATGAGGAACAGGTGCTGGACCAGAAGCAGCCGACGGCGTCCGGCCTGGCTCCGGCATGAGTGGAAACGAGGCATGAATGAATGAGGAACAGGTGCTGGACCAGAAGCAGCCGCACGCGTCCAGCCTGGCCGCGGCATGAGTGGAAACGAGGCATGAATGAATGAGGAACAGGTGCTGGACCAGAGGCAGCCACACGCGTCCGGCCTGGCCACGGCATGAGTGGAAACGAGGCATAAATGAGATTTCATGATAAATACTGTAGCTTTATATTGTTATACTATTATTTATATTGTAGGCTGTAGTGAATATCATTAATTATATGGAACTGGCAATTCCTGTCAATCTAGCTTATTTTTGGTCAGCTTTCTGTCTGATACATTTTTTCTATAAAAATATATATATATATTTTTTTTTCCCCCCCAATTATAAGAATTTGATTTTACCAACATTCTCAACTAACAGTAGTGTCCAAATAGATGATGGGCAATTTTATGATTACCAAAATTTCCAATTAACTCCAGAGCTCCATCCAGTGGTTACTTCAGTGCATTGCAGCAGGTTTTATTACACCATGTAACAATTTTTTTTTTTTTTTTTGGTTCCTGGGTAGTAAGTGTTATTTCCTAATTGCTTATGCCTCAAAAGTATAGAAAATGGCTATTATTCCCCACAAACTTTGCTTTTGTGACCAGGATGATGGGAGTCTACATTTGGGGGCTGATTCGTGAAAGTGATTTACAGTATAATCGTAAATCTCGAAAAACTACTTGCTTCTAAATCTTTTGTAGTCATTTTTGTATTACTTTAGTATAAGTACATGTTAATTTGGATTCATATGTTGTTTTTTTCTGACTTTATGTTAACGAAAAGACACAAATTCGCCCGTTCTCATTGGAAATTAGGTAAATTTCAAAATATCACTCCTGGTCACAAAAGCAAAGTTTGTGGGGAATAATAGCCATTTTCTATACTTTTGAGGCATAAGCAATTAGGAAATAACACTTACTACCCAGGAACAAAAATTGTGTTACATAGTGTTATTATTTAAGTTTGGGATTTCCAAACCACATGAAGTACAAGCAAGAAGTGTGTGTGTTAATATAGAAATACTGTATGTACAAAAGATGCGTTTCAGTGACAATTCCAAATCCCATATCACAGACATTAGAAATTTAGAAATATTTTATGAAAAAAGTGAGAATTCAAACTCCCATTTATAAGTTCAATATCATATAGACCATTAGGTTACCATTTTCTTTACCCAGTTTAACCTAATTTCTCCCCCCTGAAAGCTTATCTCTGCATTACGGTGTTAAACCCTAAAACTCCCTGTATAGACAGCAGGACCGTATAGGTCTGTGATTCAAATGCAATGCCTGCATACAGAAAGAAATGGCAACACCGTTGATGATAATAAAATATATAATTAATCTATGCCAGAATATTTATTTTCTTGAGTATAAATAAATCAATTACACTATTTTTAACTAAATAATTCTACCCCATCACAAAAAAAAAAAAAACTTTCTGAAATGCCAATTGTCCAGTAATAATACTCCAGGGTTACTTTAAAATGCAGTTCTAATGGAACAGGCACCTCATTTTCTATTTCTAGTATTGATGAGTTTATGGAAGTTTCTTCTTGTTTATGTATAATATTTATTGTTAACATTTATTGCTAACAATGGTTTAGACTGCATTGTATATTCTCTAAATAACTGCACACCCACACTAGTCAGCTCTGCGACAATGAAACAGAAGGAAAACAGACCAAAGTTATTTCATATGGAACATCACTGAAATCTAAAGGTGTTTTTTTTTTTGGTTTCTCTCTTGCATGAATTCACTCGTGTCTTATAGAAACTCTTCCCACAGTCAGAACAGCAATGCATTTTTTATCATGTGTGAATACGCTGGTGTTTTACAAAGTCTCTTGAATCACTGTAACTCTTCCCGCAATCAAAACAGTGATACGGTTTCACTCCTGTGTGAGTTCGCTGGTGTGTTTTAAGGTGTCCTGACTGATTAAACCTCGTCCCACACTCAGAACAGCGATATGGTTTCTCTCCTGTGTGAAGGCGTTTGTGTACAACAAGGTATCCTGACGAACTGAAACCCTTCCCACAATCAGAACAGTAATATGGTTTCTCTCCTGTGTGAACACGCTGGTGTTTTACAAGATCTCCTGACTGAATGAAACTCTTCTTACAGTCTGAGCAGTGATATGGTTTGTCTCCTGTGTGAATTCGCTGGTGTGATACAAGGTTTGTTGATGAACTGAACGTCTTCCCACAGTCACAGCGATATGGTTTCTCTCCTGTGTGTGTTCGCTGGTGTGTTTTAAGGTGTCCTGACTGATTAAACCTCATTCCACAGTCAGAACACTGATATGGTTTCTCTCCAGTGTGAATTCGATGGTGTATTACAAGGGCTGCTGAATGACTAAACCTCTTCCCACAGTCAGAACAGTGATATGGTTTCTCTCCTGTGTGAATTCGCTGGTGAGATGCAAGGTTTCCTGACCGACTGAAACTCTGCCCAGAGTCAGAGTGATATGGTTTCTCTCCTGTGTGTGTTCGCTGGTGTGTTTTAAGGTGTCCTGACTGATTAAACCTCATCCCAGAGTCAGAACACTGGTACGGTTTCTCTCCTGTGTGTACACGCCAGTGTTTTACAAGATCTCCCAAGTGACTGAACCCTTTCCCACATTCAGAACAGTGATACGGTTTTTCTCCTGTATGAATTCGCTGGTGTATTACAAGGGTTGCTGAATGACTAAACCTCTTCCCACAGTCAGAGCAGCGATATGGTTTCTCTCCTGTGTGTACACGTCGATGTTTTACAAGATCTCCTAAGTGACTGAACCCCTTCCCACAGTCGGAGCACTGATACGGTTTCTCTCCTGTATGAATTCGCTGGTGTATTACAAGGGTTGCTGAATGACTAAACCTCTTCCCACAGTCAGAGCAGTGAAATGGTTTCTCTCCTGTGTGAATTCGCTGGTGTGTTGCAAGGTTTCCTGACCGACTGAAACTCTTTCCACAGTCAGAACAGTGATACGGTTTCTTTCCTCTGCGCGTTCGCTGGAGTATTCTAAAACCTCCTGACTTGGTGACACCATTCCCACAGTCACTGCTCACCCTTGCTTTAGCTGCTGTTCTGGAACCTGGAAAATACAAACAGGAGAGAAAGTCAGACTGTTTCAAGTAGGGAATGCTGCAATTGTAGCTTCCTCATTTTGTTGTTTCATAACCTTTTTCTACATTGGGTTATTAGCAATCACAGAACTGTAGTGTAGTCTCCACCAGGGAGGTTGCAATTACAGCAGGCAGATTTCTGGAGCCAGCATTATACTTCAGCCAATAGGAAAGCCACGAGTAAAAGAAATCAGGAAATGTACACATTATCTCTCTTTTGTTCCAGATTGTATCCGTTTTGTCATAAGAAATGGTTGAAAGCTATATATTGTTGAACTTGTCTTTCAGTATGTTTAAATAGGTTTCTAGTTTACAACAAACACAAACTTCTGTAATCACAATATACAAAGAATAAAACAAAAGCAAAAAATAAATAAATAAAACATGTAGGCAAAAACATGAGCTAAATAAAGGACACTAAAATGCAATCTCTCACTTAAGTACCACCAAATAATTACACATGAATGATACAGGGTTCCCCCCAGGAATTTTCAGTCACCAGGGTGGCAGACTAAAGCAGCTGGGTGGCAGAATGTTATAACCCCCCCCCAATCTTGTCAAGCATCAAGCAAATAGGCACAACTGGAATGGTGCTGGGGCCAGGATTAACACAACTGTTGTTTCTAACTTGGCTTCTTTTTATGAATACATTCACAGATATCTGGAGAGTAAGCAGAAATTCATTTTAACAGCTCATTTTAAATGCCTTTGGTCGACATTTGCTAGTGTAGCAATGAGAGGTATTATATTGATTTGTATGGCATTGCTGAGATAATAGATAACATTTTGTTTTGAGACACAGGTAATAAGTACTATTGTGTGGGTACTGAGTAATAAGTACAGCCCACACAACACAGAGAGCTGCATATGAGGCCCACCATGGTAAACAGGTTGTGAACCAACTAACTGATCTTCAAACAAGGATACCTACATTTTAACAGACATACTTTCAACTGTCAAAATAAAGCAGAACATGGCCCAAACCAAAACCTGCACAATCTGCTGATCACACTTTGAAAAACAAACTGCTATAAATGCTGTTAAACACTGTTTCTATAAAGTGAGATGAGCAGCTTACGCAGGTTTTGATTTGGTCTGGGCCGATGTCTTTTAGGATATTTAGGCAATGGATATCAATGTTGACAGAATTCAACTTTTTTTCACCGTTCTGAATCTTTAGCTTGCCTTCCGATTAATATTGAACCCTTGGGATAGTAAATACTTGGAATTTTAGTAAATTTTACCACTTGTTAGTTTTTGTAAGCTAGGTATCCTCAACATTACGACTCGTCATCCAGTCACTGTGCTCCACACATCACTTCCAACTCTTAACTTAAAGAATAATTCCAGCGTACAGACTTCCCAATCTTCAGAAAACAATAAGCTTGTCTTTACTTACATCCAATAATAGTCAGACGAGTGGAGAACCCTTCAAATATAGCAATATGTCTCGTGCCAGGAACTCCATCCAAGCACAAACGAATATTCTTCAGTGTAACTATTTTCTTATCATTATGTCTTTATATCCTTTAAGAATGTAAAAGGACCGAAGGATAGTGTGACTTTTATGATTTCTATGTATACAGTCTTGTTATTAATCTATATACGTATCAAACGGTATCAACGGTCAAAAAACTGTATTCGCTCCTCCGCTTACAAAAACTCGTTTACTTTCAAAACCGAATTCTAAAATAGCGTCATTAGCTATAAACAAAACTACCACTTGAGGGCGCAGTGCATAGAAAAGGAGCACATACCAATCTAGAAACAGTAATAATAATAATAATAATAATAATAATAATAATAATAATAATTACACATATCTAAATAAACTCAAATAAGAATACATTCTTCTTTATAATCAAAATACAAAATTCTAATTAGTTAGATTCCGCAGTAAAGTGTGATCATACTTGAAAAGGTTTGCTTTAATAATAGAGGATGTTCAAAATACCAAGGTGGCTCGCAAAAAATAGCAAACCTAAAACT
Organism: Huso huso; assembly: GCA_036884735.1. Taxonomy (NCBI): domain Eukaryota; kingdom Metazoa; phylum Chordata; class Actinopteri; order Acipenseriformes; family Acipenseridae; genus Huso; species Huso huso. The sequence continues at coordinate 23,641 of JAHFZB010000876.1, forward strand.
CACAGGCCTACAGAGGGGAAAAAGGGACGTACTTTCCATTGCTCAACTGGTGCAGGAGGTGGGTTCACTTCAGACAACATAGCAAGCCACCAGCACTGGGCAGGGCAGTGGGTTGCTGAGGATTGAAAAGCTCTCCGAAACAGCCCAATCCAGGAGATATCCTTCAAAAGCTTTGAAGAGTCACTGATTAAAACCAAAACAACTGCAGTAATGACTGTTGACAATGTGACTTTGTTTAAGCTCTTCATTGAAGTATTCCAGTGAAATTGTGTCTGTTCATTAGGAACAACATTACAGAACATTCCAATCCAAAGATGACCATTCTGTGGCAACCTGCACACACATCCAAGGTCTGTTCAC
>JAHFZB010000877.1:0-23988 GCA_036884735.1 Huso huso
TTTTTCGACGTTCAGTTACGTGTGCTGAGTTTCTCCTCTAATCAGTACTTTCTGTTTTCTACATATTAACCTCCTAATCATGTGCCTTGCATTTCCTTGAATCCCTACCGTTCAGTTTGAGAATTAATCTTTTATGCAGGACTTTGTCAAAAGCTGCAATCAAACCGCCATATTGTATTAGCACACGTTATCCATTTCAATGTTGCATCCTCAAAGAATTAAGTAAGTTGATTGAACCGATCTCACTACCTAAAAAAACCATACTGACTGTATGTCTCCCCAGGATATTGTTACCATATAGAGTAATTTTCCATTTTGGATCTTATTATATAGTTTCCATAAGTTTACATATAATAGAAGTCAGGCTTATTGGTCTTAGCAGACGTTACATGGTTTGGTTTTGTCTCCCTTTTTGTGGATCATTATTCGTTTGCTATTTTCCAGTCTGTGAATTTTACAACCCCTGTGTCAGAAAACAGAGCAAAGCATAGCTGAGGAAGACAGCCAACAATAAACAATTGTAAAAATCTCTTGTTACATACCCAAGAGGATACAATAGTGATAGGGAACCTTGGCCCTCAGTTTATAATTGCGCATATAGCGTGAATGAGATCCTGAGCTGACCGCTTAATGGCAGTGGGGCACTGTGTAACAACTGCCTTTATTTTGTAGTTTATTACTGTTTTATTTTCCCTTTTCATTTCGGCGTTTGTTTTCATTATTATTTGAGCACCTGCGGTCTCGCCAACTTTTACTGTTTTACCAGTATTGTATTACTGTGGTCCTGTTTACCGTTGCTGGTATTCAGGCCACAGACAACAACCCCTCTGCGGGCAAAAAGATAATACAGAAAATAATAAAACTGGGCACCAGTGCAGTGTTTTTCAATTAAACCTTCTGTCTCCTGTGTGTGTGTGTCATTAGTTGCCCACCACCCTTCCACAGGCAGACAAAAAATAAATAAATAAAAAAAGTTATGCGTACCATTTGACTTGGTAATTCTCATTTGAGAATCTTTTCAGTAACAATGAATGAAGCCCTGACTAGAACTTCTATAACCTACAACCCGGGCTTTGTATCTTTCAGCATTTGCAGCTGTTGAATCATGGGTGCAGTGTATCAATCAGATGAAACTCTCTACCTGGTCCTACCGCTATTCCTACAAGGGCACCTCCCCCAACAAGGTAAAGAATCTGAATGCAGAATGATGAAAATGATAAGAAGGGAAGAGGAGGGGTACAAAGGATAACATGCATAGGTTGCATCTCTCTCACTCTGTTTCTGTTTCTCTTTCTCTGTATCTCCTCTGTCTCGCTCTCTGTCTCTCGTGGTGCATGCTAGGCGTGGGTGGAGTTAGAAGTGCGGTATGCACTGTGGAAAGGTCTGTTTTCTCTTTTGTCTGTTTTTTACTGCTTTTGTAACAGGGTTTGAAAAAACGTTTTACAGATTATTGTTGAAAATGATAAACTGACTTTTGTCAATGATTGGCTACTATGGCCATTTGGGGGTCGATTCCCTCCTTTCCTTTAGAAAAGCGAACCCACCGATATGGGGTGAAGATCACCCTAGAGTTTCTGTCCCTTGGAACAATGTATTATTGTGATGGGAGGGTTGTGGGATGTGAAAATATGAGGTCTGCTTCGAATAGAAATAGTGAACAAGCTTGTGGAGACAGGAATAGTGGTGACGATACTTTCACTCCCGTACTCCTCTTGCAGCCCCAGCCAGGAAAAATCATCCTATCTAATGTCCCCTTTCCTCCAAACGAGCTACTAGAGAGAGCTGGCCAGACACGGGCAGGTTATCGGGGATAAGGATCCATTTCGATGCAAGCGCTGCAGCTGAAACAGTTGTTTCATTCAAAACCTTTTTTGATTCTAAATAATCCAAATGAAAAGTTAAGCATCGTTTTAAAGTTTAAATTGAAAATAATAATTATGTTATTTACTTGCTTTTGAAGTCGAAGTGTTTCAGGTGTGTGGGGCGGCGGCATGTCATAAAAACTGTACAGAGCAAGAGGAAGAAGGGGAAGTGAGCTCCAGTGCTCCAAGGAGAAAAACATGGCCGGGAAGCAACAGTGCTGCCAGCCTGGCTCACAGACAGCCGGAGAAAATAGCAGCAGCGCTGGGGACAGACAGACTCAGGCTGCCATAAACATTGTAGCTGAGGGAATCGGAGACACGAGGTTGGCCCAAGCATTCAGGGGGTAGGAGGCAGGCAGCGTTGGAAGCGGGCGGAGAGGGGGCACCGTGGCTCTTAGTGAGGGAGAATACTCAGTCTACAGCCAGGAACCAGCAAGCCAGGCAGTCAGCCAGGGTGAGACCATAATAGCAGAAGTGTGGGGGGGTGAAGGCTGAGATGGGCAGAAAAAAGAGAAAGGAGAAAATGCTTTAAAAACCCAAAGGAAAAAAGTTAGAAAGAACAGATGAAGGACTGTATAACAGCAGAGTTCTTTAATTTCCCTTAGGCAGTGGTGGGACATAGAAACTGCAGATCCATAAAGGGCATCAATGAGTCAATGAGTCAATGAGAGCACCGGAGACGGACATCCTGGAGCTCCAGGCTCTGAGTCCATTCCTAATAACAGTGTTATAGACCTGCAAAATAAAAAGCGTTGTTGAATAACCTGTTGGACACAAAAGGTATGAGGGGCGCTAATAAAACGAGGTTCGAAGGTGTATCACAGGTTGATGCCCCCATGCAGTATTTCTTCAGTCTGGAGAAAAACAGAACAGGTAAATAATCCACTGCCTGCAGGGAGGATGAGCAAACTGTGAGCCGGGGAGATTCAGCGGGGAGGCTGTGCATTCTATAAACAGCTTTTCTCTACTGAGGCAGGGGAACAGGCAGCCGGCACACACAGTTTCCACTAAGGGCTCACGGATCCCTGAAAGAGAGAGCAGGGTAGCTGGATGGGCGCTTACGCTGCAGGAGCTTACAGCGGCACTGCTAGGCCTGAAAAATGGCAAAGCCCCTGGCATTGTGGCAGACTCCCAGTGAACTTTTATAAAGCTTTTGCCCCCCTGCTTAGGAAGATCTGCTGTCAGTATTCAAGGAAAGTCTGGTGGAAAAAAAATGCCACTCAGCTGTGGGAGGCAGTTGTCACTCTGCTGCACAAAAAAGTGACCTGAGTGAAGTGAAAAGAACTGGAGACCTGTCACCTGCTATGTGCAGACAAAAAATTGCTTTCTAAAACACTGGCCAACAGACTGAGGGAGGTCATGGGGTCTGGTACATTCTGACCAAACATACTGTGTGCCCAACAGATCGATGTTTGACAATATTTTTGGGATTAAATACTGGTTTGATTTCACTGGACCAGGAAAGACTTTTCAGGGTTAAGCACCGGTATTTGTGGAGAAAGGCTTTCAGTTTCAGCCCTGGCTTTGTAGCCATGATTCAGGTGCTCTATAGTGACATTCACAGTGTGCTGAGATCGGGAGCTTGAGCACCCTTCCCTGTACAGAGGTGTCAGGCAGGGGCTGCTGTCTGTCAGGATACTCTCCTCCTGGCCATTGAGCCTTTTTCCACCATGGAAGTAATTATTGGGATGTCTCTTCAAAATGCCCGCACCCCCTTCAGCTCTCAGCATATGCTGATGACATTGTGGTCATCGTGGGGGGCAGCAGGATGTCAGGGGGCTCTGCACAGCCCCTCACAGACTTTGAAACTCTGTCTCCACCAAGATCAATTGGGCTTATAGCTGTGCCCTACTGGTGGGAATGGAGTGGGGTGGGGGTCTCGGCTAAGCTGCAATGGGCGCAGCTTCAAGCATCTAGGTGTGCAACAGGGAGATGAGGCCAGCGAACACAGGAACTGGGAGGGTGCTGGAAGAGATGCAGGGGCGGCTGGACGCTGTACAGAGATGGGTGCTCATCATTAACAACCTGGTGGCTTCAGTGCTGTGGCACAGGCTAACCTGTCTAGAGCCACTACAGGGCTGCTGAAAAGAGCTGCAGAGGGTGCTGGTGGATTTTTGGGATGGACAACACTGGCTGAGACAGGGAGTGCTGTGCCTGCCCGGGAAGAGGGGGCAGCCTGATCCACATCATAGCCGAGTTACTGCCTTCGATTGCAGTCTGTTCAGCGGCTGCTGTACGGCCGTGGTAATCTGTCTGGAGAATGCTACAGCATCGTCCTGCTTAGGTCAGGCAAGGGATGCTTCAGCTAGATAGAACACTGTTCCTGATGGACGGCAAGCTGGACCTGTCTCCTGCCTGCCTTGTCGCAGCATGCTAGGGGGGCGTGGTGCCTGCTCTGGACATGGTCAGGAGGGTGCACCTGTACTGGCCCCTGGAGGCAGCTGGTCAACAACCCCCACCTGGACACAAGGGCCACCACTCTCTTACCTTCCACTCCTTGCTGACCAGTTCTGGGGTCATACAGTTGCGCCACCTGCTGTGCTGACGGGCGGAGGCGTGGCCAAGGCACTGGGACTGTGCTTGGTGTGCTGTGTGGAGGTTTCTGCCAGCTCACTGCACTGCCCACAGAGGGGGCTTTTGCTACTGAGAGAACTATTAGATGGGCACCAGCTCTCTGACATACAGCAACCCTTTCCATGACAGTGTCCCCTGCTCTTAAGAAACAACAGCCCTCAGGGGCCTCTGCTGAGCCTGCAAAGGTCTGGCGACCTCCTCTGGACATTGTGAAAGGGAGGCTTTGTACCGCGCTTGCGTAAAAGTGCAGCACCAAACACAGCTCAACAGCTCCTGACACTCACTGGAGAGGCTGGGAGTAGGAAGAGATACCTCTTGACAGCCTGGGTAGCCTGTACAAACCACCAAATTATACTCGTTTACACTAAACACCCAGGCCGGCTGGTGCGAGTCGAGCCAGTCTGGTCTGACTCGGGTGGCTTCGGTGCTTTTACACTAGAAGAAGCCGAGCTGAGAGATGTCATGCATAATGAGCGTGCTGGTCGATTAAATTAAAAGTCACAGACTGCAAAAATAGGACAAAGCATTAATTTAATAAAATATTTTTTATCATGGATTTGTTCTATTTTATTATTATGAAGTACTGAAAATACACATGTGTGTGTGTGTGTGGGGGGGGGGGGTTGGGGTCGTTACATACCTAAGCAAAGGAAGCAAGGCAGGGGACCATATACATAATAATAAAGGTTTACATAATAACCATCCTCGGATATAACGTTCCTACAGCATGTCCCCAATTCCCTATACAAGTGCAATATTTCTATAATAAATACAGTGCCGGTGTTCAAACTGTAAAACAACACTTTTTCTTAACTTCCGTTCTGTCTCTCCTGCGATACAGTATCTGAACTGAAGAAAAGCTAAGCTGGCACTTTATCTACAGACATCTTATTAAGCATTCATTTATAACTAAATCAATATTAGGTCTGTAGCGTGTTATCTTTCTAATCTAACTTAACTTTTGCAGGAGGGCACCTTTCTCCGGGAGACAAGACGCTTCAGCCCTGCTCTGGCAGAACCTGGGCGAGCCATTCCCTCTTCCCCTCTCCCCCTCTCCCGACCCGCTCTCCTTCTCGCATTTTGTTGGTTTGCTTGTCTGTCGCTTGAACTGAACTCCCAACTGCCCGTTTAGCCAGGCTGTGGTTTAAAAACTGCTGATTTAGGGGATCGGTGGGCGCATCCAGTAAAAGGCGCTCCGCATTAGGTGGGATCGCTCTATAGTCTGGATAGCCATACGAGTTCGGTCAGGCTATTCCTTTGCCGACCGAGGGGCCCAGGGGAGCTTCGGGGGCGGCGCTCAGTGTGCCGGCGCCGCCGGGAGGTGGAGGAGTGATAGGTCAGCCAGGGGCATCCTCGGCTCACCGCACCAGCGACCCCTGTAGTCTGGCGGGCACCTGCAGGCTTCCCCTGGCTGCGTTGTCCTCTAAAACGCTGTAGCTCTGGTGGCTGCACAGTGAGTCTGCAGTGTGAAAAAAAGCGGTCAGCTGACAGCACTAGCTTGGGAGGACAGCGTGTTAGTCTTAGCCCTCCCCTGTCGGCGCGGGGTGGTAGCGGTGAGCTGAACATAACAAAACAATTGGCCATTCCAAATTGGGAGAAAATAATACAAAATAATTGGCAATGACTAAATTTATAAAAAAAAAAAAAACTGCTGATTAAAATGATCCAAGAGGGAATGTTGCCTTTTTTTTTGTAAAAATATAGCGTTGATTACATTGTGCTTTATGCGTGGTGGTTAATTCACAGAAAGTTACATTTTGATTCACTATATCGTATTATAGAGAGGAGAATTTAATTTAGTATTTTCCATAAGAACATAAGAAGAACATACGAAAGTTTACAAAACTAGAGGAGGCCATTCAGCCCATCTTGCTTGTTTGGTTGTTGGTAACTTATTGATCCCAGAATCTCATCAAGCAGCTTTTTTGAAGGATCCCAGGGTGTCAGCTTCAACAACATTACTGGGGCGTTGGTTCAGACCCTCACAATTCTCTGTGTAAAAAATTTAAAAAAAAAAAAAAAGCCAGATGTGTTGTTATGTGTCCTGCGGAGTAAAGTAAGGTTAAGAAAACATGAAGCGGTTGAGGTCCTGGGCGTTGCCACTTTTCTTGTAATGGCGCTTCAGCGTGATGATGAAATGCAGTAACCCAGCCCACAGCCTGCTTCGGCCCCGACCACATTCAGATATGTTGCAGGGCTGGAGTTTCTGAACTTTGTTCGGCTCGGCTCGGGTGTTGCTAGTGTAAACACACCCGTACCGTGAGGGCGGGGGCGCTAGTGGAACAGGTGTGCTAATGTAAAGCGGGGTATAAGATAGCTGGGGATCTGCAGTGGAAGGTTTTACATACTATTGTTGCAGTAAATGCGCCGTCCCTGGGAGCTCCCATCCACAGTCGGCTGTGGAATAGCCTGGACTCAAAGCGGCGTCCAGGCTATAGGCGCATCCTGCACTCCATGCGGGCGCCTTTACCGGATCGCCACTGGAGCCCCTGCAGTAAATGCTTGAATTGGTATTCTATACCCTGCAGTGTCTGACTCCGGCCCATTCTGCACTCAGATTGAAATGGTTTTTTTCATTGTTTTAGTAAATGCTCGATCAACACCCATTTTAATCTTTTAGCCCATCTATTTATAGATCTTAACTTGGTTTTTAACACAACAGTTTTATTTTTTGGGGCAAAAGTACCATGAAAAACCAAAGTATATACAGACCAGTTAGGCCAATTTCTTGCTCGCCAAGCAAAAGATGGCTATTTATAAAACAGGAAGAATAAGGTAAATGGCTGTAAGAGCCAAGATGCTGTATTTGTTTTTAATATGCTTGTGAAATGTAGGGTTAAGTTTGATTTTAAATACTACAAACTAATGCAAACTTGGACATGTTTTTAGATGCCTTGGTGTACAAATGGTGTCTTATGCAGGAATATAGATGATTATAACTGAATAACTGATTATTAACCTGTAGATACTGATGTTTTTGATTTTGTAAAAGGTTTTACTTTTGATAATTATTTGGAAATAGAGGGCGAAGATGAATTAAAAAAAAAAGTGTATATATGTATGTGTGTGTGTATATATATATACATATAGATGTATATGTGTATGTATGTATGTATGTGCATGTATATATATAATATACAGACGTGCTCAAATTTTTGGTACCCTTACAGCTCATTGAAATAATGCTTCATTCCTCCTGAAAAGTGATGAAATTAAAAGCTATTTTATCAAGTATGCTTCCATGCCTTTGGTATGTCATAGAATAAAGCAAAAAAGCTGTGAAAAAGTTAATTATTGCTTATTCTACAAAGATATTCTAAATGGCTGGACACATTTGTTGTACCCCTTAGAAAAGATAATAAATAATTGGATTATAGTGATATTTCAAACTAATTAGTTTCTTTAATTAGTATCACACATCTCTCCAATCTTGTAATCAGTCATTCAGCCCTATTTAAATGGAAAAGTAGTCACTGTGCTGTTTGGGTATCATTTGTGCACCACACTGAACATGGACCAGAGAAAGCAAAAGGGAGAGAGTTGTCTGAGGAGATCAGAAGAAAATAATAGACAAGCATGGTAAAGGTAAAGGCTACAAGACCATCTCAAGCAGCTTGATGTTCCTGTGACAACAGTTGCAGATATTATTAAAGTTTAAGGTCCATGGAACTGTAGCCAACCTCCTGGGCGCGACGCCAAGGAGGAAAATCGACCCCAGATTGAACAGAAGGATAGTGCGAATGGTGAAAAAGAACCAGGATAACTGCCAAGAGATACAAGCTGAACTCCAAGGTGAAATCGTCGGTTGTGATCGCACCATCAAGTCGCTTTTGGCGAAAGTGGGCTCCATGACAGGGACACCACTTTTGAAAAAAACATAAAAAAAAAGCCAGACTGGAATTTGCTAAAATGCACAAACCACAATCCTTCTGGGAGAATGTCCGCTGGACAGATGAGTCAAAAACTAGAGCTTTTGGCAAGTCACATCAGCTCTATGTTCACAATGTAAAAATGAAGCTTTCAAAGAAAAGAACACCATACCTACAGTGAAACATGGGAGGCTGGGATTTATGTTTTGGGGCTGCTTTGCTGCGCCTGGCACAGGAGTGCCTAATCTGTGCAGGGCACAATGAAATCTCAAGACTATCAAGGCATTCTGGGGCAAGACGTGCTGCCCAGTGTCAGAAAGCTCTGTCTCAGTCTCAGGTCATGGGTCCTCCAACAGGATAATGACCCAAAACACACAGCTAAAAGCACCCAGAATGGATAAGAACAAAACATTGGACTATTCTGAAGTGGCCTTCTATGAGTCCTGATCTGAATCTATCAGACATCTATGGAAGAGGCTGAAACTTGCAGTCTGGAAGGCACCCATCAAACCTGAGACAGCTGGAGCAGTTTTGCTCAGGAAGAATGGGCAAAACCTGTTAACAGGTGCAGAAGTCTCATTGAGAGCTACAAACGTTTGATTGCAGTGATTATACAGGCGTGCTCAAATTTGTTGGTACCCCTCCACAAAAAACGAAGAATGCACAATTTTTCTCAAATAACTTGAAACTGACAAAAGTAATTGGCATCCACCATTGTTTATTCCATATTTAATAGAAATCAGACTTTGCTTGATTTTTATTCAACATAATATTGTAAATAATAAAACAAATGAAAATGGCATGGACAAAAATGATGGGACCGCTAACCTAATATTTTGTTGCACAACCTTTGAGGCAATCACTGCAATCAAACGTTTTCTGTAGCTCTCAATGAGACTTCTGCACCTGTTAACAGGTAGTTTGGCCCTCTTCCTGAGCAAACTGCTCCAGCTGTCTCAGGTTTGATGGGTGCCTTCCAGACTGCAAGTTTCAGCTCTTTCCATAGATGTTCGATAGGATTCAGATCAGGACTCATAGAAGCCCTTCAGAATAGTCAATGTTTTGTTCTTATCCATTCTTGGGTGCTTTTAGCTGTGTGTTTTGGGTCATTATCCTGTTGGAGGACCCATGACCTGCGACTGAGACAGAGCTTTCTGACACTGGGCAGTACGTTTCGCTCAGAATGCCTTGATAGTCTTGAGATTTCATTGTGCCTGCACAGATTAAAGGCACCTTGTGCCAGGCAGCAAAGCTTATTAAAAACACAACCGAGCCTCCTCCATGTTTCACACCAGGTATGGTGTTCTTTTTTTGAAGCTTCATTTTTTTCGTCTGTGGACATAGAGCTGATGTGACTTGCCAAAAAGCTCCAGTTTTGACTCATCTTTCAAAGGACATTCTCCAGAAAAGGATTGTGGCTTGTCAATATGCATTTTAGCAAATCTCCAGTCTAGCTTTTTTATGTTTTTCTGTCAAAAGTAGAGTCCTCCTGGGTCTTCTTCCATGGAGCCCACTCGTCAAAAAAGCGACGGATGGTGCGATCAGAAACTGATATCTTCACCTTGGAGTTCAGCTTGTATCTCTTTGGCGGTTATCCTTGGTTCTTTTTCTACCATTCGCACTATCCTTCTGTTCAATCTGGATCGATTTTCCTCTTAAATTCGCGCCCAGGAGGTTGGCTACAGTTCCATGGACCTTAAACTTTCTTAATATTTGCAACTGTTGTCTGGGAACATCAAGCTGCTTGGAGATGGTCTTGTAGCCTTACCTTTACCATGCTTGTCTTTTATTTTCTTTCTGATCTCCTCAGACAACTCTCTCCTTTGCTTTCTCTGGTCCATGTTCAGTGTGGTACACAATGATACCAAACAACACAGTGACTACTTTTCTCCATTTAAATGGGCTGAATGACTGATTACAAGATTGGAGACATGTGTGATACTAAAGAAACTAATTAGTTTGAAATATCACTATAATCAATTATTTATTATCTTTTTCTAAGGGGTACCAACAAAATGTGTCCAGGCCATTTTAGAATATCTTTTAGAATAAGCAATAATTCATCTCTTTTCACACACTTCTTTGCTTTATTCTATGACATACAAAAGGCATGCAAGTATACATGATAAAATAGCTTTTAATTTCATCACTTTTTCGGAGGAATGAAGCATTATTTCAATGAGCTGTAAGGGTACCAACAAATTTGAGCACGTCTGTATATATATATATGTTTCTCTGTCTCTCTTTCTCTTTCTGTCTCTACTGTCTCTTGCTCTCTCTCTATGTCTCTGTCTGTTTCACTAATAAGGAGATTTTAGAATGATTGCTATAGATGTATACCTTACGTAAACCCTGATTTTAACGAGATACAGCAGTTTTAATAAAGAACACATTAAAAACAATTACAGTGCTAACATACAATATCAATCTCACCCTCTCATTATCATTATCATTGGAAAAAAAAATGTGTGAAGAAATTAGCAAAAGGCAAATCTCATTTTGCAATGAACGCATTTAATAAGCTGGTGTCCCTTTTAAGCGATACTGTCAGCGTCCAACATTTTAAAGGAGAAATTTAGAAATAGGCAATATTGAGAGGAATGTTTCAAGGGAAAGGTGGCGACTAACCACTAATAATGTTCAATTCACTCGAATGATGTCATCTGATTTGATATTTGTTTTGTTTGTTTGTTTTGTTTCTTCGGGAAATGGCACACTCTATCGTTTTCAGACGAAACACCAACAAGAAGCATTTCACAGTTACATCTATATCAAGTATGGATGCCATGATGGGCAGACCTGTTATGTGTCTAAAGATATAATATATGAATACTACGCTAAAAGGAAACCAATTTTCAAAATCCGAGAGAGCTCTGACCGCTCGCGTATTGAACTGGTCTGCACCACAGAAAGTTATATACCCAGCTGTCCAAACTATGGTAAGCCATCAGAACTACTTAATGTACAGTAGCCTCAAATTTATTCATACCCTTGATGAAGTGTAACTAAAAGTTTAGCAAGAAAATGCAGGTGCACACTCAGTATTTCTATACAAATAAAAAAAAAAAAAAAATTGTATGACTATCAATATTGTATGTATCAATAGCATATCTGTCAAAAAATAGTTACATATATTTCTAAATACGATGTTCAGATGTATTTATATCCCGGCAATCAGTATTTTGTGAATCCTCCATTGGCTTTGATAACATGGAGGGCGCTTCCTGTAGGCTTTTAATAGGTTCAGCAACTTCTCAGGAGGATATTCAACCACTCCTCTTTAAATCAAAGGGAAGTAATGTTAAAACTTTACAATGCATTAGTAAGACCTCATCTAGAATATTATGTTCAGTTCTGGTTACCTTGCTACAAAAAGGATATTGGATAATACGCATCTCAGAGTCAAGTAAACAAATCCATGTGAGCAAATCGGTAAATAAGCAGGCGAGCTGTCTCGTGTCACTCCGTGCGATGCGTGCGCGTGCGCGTATGCCAGGGAGGCTGTCAGGCCAATGTGTGTGCGTCACTCCTCACTGCAGACAGGCAGACAGTCAGCGCAAGTCACACAATCACTTCTGCAGTCAATTGTTTTCGTTAACCACAATCCCGAAATCGGGGTTTCATGTTTTCATTCAGGATTGCAGGACAAGACTGGATTCTCTACCGCTGATTCTATTTCAGGATTGGATTCTCTACCGCTGATTCTATTTCAGGATTGGATTCTCTACCGCTGATTCTATTTCAGGATTGGATTTCTATTGATTCTATTTCGGATTGGATTCTCTACCGCTGATTCTATTTCAGGATTGGATTCTCTGATTCTATTTCAGGTTGGATTCTGCTGATTCTATTTCAGGATTGGATTCTCTACCGCTGATTCTATTTCAGGATTGGATTCTCTACCGCTGATTCTATTTTCAGGATTGGATTCTCTACCGCTGATTCTATTTCAGGATTGGATTCTCCGCTGATTCTATTTTCAGATTGGATTCTCTACGCTGATTCTATTTCAGGATTGGATTCTCTACCGCTGATTCTATTTCAGGATTGGATTCTCTACTGCTGATTCTATTTCAGGATTGGATTCTCTACCGCTGATTCTATTTCAGGATTGGATTCTCTACTGCTGATTCTATTTCATGATTGGATTCTCTACTGCTGATTCTATTTCAGGATCGGATTCTCTACTGCTGATTCTATTTCAGGATTGGATTCTCTACTGCTGATTCTATTTCAGGATTGGATTCTCTACCGCTGATTCTATTTCAGGATTGGATTCTCTACCGCTGATTCTATTTCAGGATTGGATTCTCTACCGCTGATTCTATTTCAGGATTGATTCTCTACTGCTGATTCTGTTGGATTCTCTACTGCTGATTCTATTTCAGGATTGGATTCTCTCTGATTCTATTTCAGGTTGGATTCTCTACGCTGATTCTATTTCAGGTTGGATTCTCTACTGCTGATTCTATTTCAAGTTGGATTCTCTACCGCTGATTCTATTTCAGGATTGGATTCTCTACTGATTCTATTTCAGGATTGGATTCTCTACCCTGATTCTATTTCAAGATTGGATTCTCTATGATTCTATTTCAGGATTGGATTCTCTACCGCTTGATTCTATTTCAGATTGGATTCTCTACCGTTGATTCTATTTCCCCTTCTTTGTAATTCGAACAAAATAAACCAATGATGTTAATAATCCCCACCCCAATCCTATTTTAACTCGCGTTTTGTTCTCGCACTTTAATCTTGCTACTTTAAGATGTTCTCGTAATTTGAATGCAGGTACAGCTTAACAACAACTGATTATGATTTAAAGACAGGTAGTGAAGGAAAATGAAAATGAAAAGTTCAAGCCCTAAGAATAGTATAGTATAGCATAGCATAGTAGAGTATAGTATCATTTTCAAAACAGGGATGTGATATTCAGTGTAATGCAAATGTGGAGTCAGGAGGGTGTAATGGCCATTGATTAGAACAACACTGTACAGTACTGTAATTGTAATTATAACTGAGCCCCAGCTCTGATTTTTCTATAGGAAGACAAAGAAATCAGACAGCAGCAGCAACAGGAGGAACAACGAGGATGGAGGAACAACGGAGGATGAAGGAACAATGGAGGAGGAGAGGCGTCTGGAGCACCTGGAGAGGAGAGGAGGATTCAGGAGAGATAGAGAGAGAACGAGGCCAGTGAGGCAGCTGGCGCATGTCTCAGAGAAACTGAAACTGAAGCAGGACTTTAAAGGACAGGGCGCCATCACCCAGCTCCCACCTTACCACCAACTGGTGGAAGATGATGCAGCTGCAATCGACGTGGATGAGGTTATTATTAATGATGATCAATATCAGTGTTATTATTATTATTATTATTATTATTATTATTATTAGGGGTGCAGCAATTAATCGATTATTGATTACCTGTCCTTAAATTTCCTGAGCTTCGATTACATATTGGTGAACCCAGTCTGAATTCTTCTGTTGCGGTTTCATTAAAACCTTGAGTGTGTGAGTGCGCTTCTTTTAGCACTAGTATATGGTAGATAAGCGCGTTGCTAGGATACACACTTTGGGCCTCTAGACCCACATGGCGTTGGACAAATCAAGAAGTAGGCCTATTGTATTCACGTTTTCTTGATTAAAAAAGGCAATAGGTTTTTTCATATTAAAGAAGCTGAATTTAATCTGGTAGTTAAATTTGTCAAGTTTGTGAGATTAATTAAAATGTTTTGCTTTTTGGACATAAAATGTTAACAGTAATGAACAACAATAGTTTAGACAGAAATTACTTCTGTTAACCCTTTGCGGTCCTATCTCAGACCTGGTCCGACATTGCAATTTTCCCTTTCCGGTCCAATGTTGGACCCTGTCTGACATCATCAAAAAGACGTAAAAAACATGTCTCTAGTAGTTTTTCTCCGGAAAAAGCAGAGAAAACCATTCAATGGCTGAGTGAGACTGATAGGAGCCGAGAGAAGGTGAAAAAATAAAATAAAAAATGGGCGTATCTCAAGATTACAGATAGCCCCGGCACCATATATAGATAACACGGACATAAACAAACAAGATAGCTGCTTCTGCATCCAGCGCTCAAAAAGAATATCACAGACATTTGCAGAGCTTTTTAGATGTATAGTAATAAAATAATGACTTGGATCGCATTATTGAGGGTTTGGTGATAAAAGCGAGTGATCATGAGATGATTTATCGGTATGCGACGATGAAAAGAGGTATCTTTGTATTCTTCACTGAAAAGCTTGTATGCCTCAAGGATATTGGTCAAGAGTAGCCGTCTTTAGCGATGCTCTCGTCCTCATTTGTTTTAACAGAGACCATCTTTCTTTCCAAGAAGCATTCTACTGTTGTCATCTCTTAAAAAAATTCTTAAGTACTAAGTATTTTAAAAAAATATATACTGAGCATCAATAGAAACTTATCACTTCTTGTGGCAAAGTGGTTAACTGTGTAACAGGTGATCAATGAACAGATAAATTATAATTTATTTCTTAGCAGACACCCTTATCAGGGTGACTTATAATTGTTACAAGATATCACATTATTTATTATACAGATATCACATTATTATTTTACATACAATTACCCATTTATACAGTTGGGTTTTTACTGGAGCAATCTGGGTAAAAGTACCTTGCACAAGGGTACAGCAGCAGTGTCCCCACCTGGGATTGAACCCACAACACTCTGGTTAGAGTCCAGAGCCCTAACCACTACTCACACTGCTGCCCTATAATCTAGCTGCAATGTTGTTTAATGGTTTTGTATGTCCAGTGCCTGATGGCAAAACAAACAGTAAACTAAATGATGCTAAGTAATACAGCTGCATATATTACTTAAATTGTAAACCCGGGTTTGTTCCAAAATAATAGTCCCATTTATTATACACCCCACACAAAACACATACACAAGTCTGTTACACAATGTCACACTTATATATGAGCATCAAAAGAAACGTATCACTTATATTTGAGCATCATGAGAAACTTACCACTTATAGGGGAGGCTGTGCGGTCCAGTGGTTAAAACGGCTTGTAACCAGGTTTCCCAGTTCCAAATCCCATCTCAACCACTGACTCATTGTGTGACCTGAGCAAGTCACTTAACCTCCTTGTGCTCCGTCTTTCGGGTGAGACGTGGTTGCACGTGACTCTACAGCTGATGTATAGTTCACGCACCTAGTCTCTATAAGTTGCCTTGGATAAGGCATCTGCTAAATAAACTAATAATAATAATATTTGAGCACTTATATTTGGATAAAATTCACTAGGTGTGATCGTAAAAAATGACAAACTCTGTTTTAGAGCAGGTGCAGTGACATTTTATTGTGCTGATTTAACAACTGAAATCACAATGATGCTGCAAAATGTTCTGTCGATCTTGGGCAGGTGTTGTGACTCTTGGTCTCCCAGTTCATGGCCTGTCATTGACAGAATGTGTCTGGTTATACCGTCTTGCCAGGTTTGAAATTGCTGACTGTGAGCACCCAAGACAGCGAGCCACAGTACGCTGCCCTAGTCCAGCCTCCAACATGCAGATTGCACGAAGGCGCTGCTCTCTTGACAGACGTGGCATATTGTTTTTTTTTCTGTGATTTTCTTTATTGATTTTATTCAAGTTTGCAATTCAACAGCTGAAATCACTGAATATCCAGTGTCCAATCAACTATCTCACTAATTAGGTGATTAAGTGCATATGCTTCAGTCATAGTCACTAAAGTGTGTCATGGTCAAGGATGAATAATCGAGTGATTAAACTAAAAACATTTCGTCAATGTACATCATTTATATACCATTTGTTTTTGAAAATAAATGTGTTATAATAGTGATACGTTTCTTTTGATGCTCAGTATATATTTAATTAAAAGAAACTGTAAAAGCCTAAATACAGGTGTAAATAATGAATGCAATTAGTTAGTGAGTGTATGACACTTTTTTATTTGATCTATTAATCATCAGGTCAAATATCAATAAAATCTAGCAACTATTTATTTCATATTATGAGGTTTGAAGCAGTGTACGCCCCTGTGGAAAACTCACTAGTCAGGCTGGAGAGTTCTGTGGGCATTGTTTTTTTTAAGGAGAGAAGGAGTATGGAAAAAGAGCTGGAGAAAATCAAGATGCGAACTAGCCGCAAGAGTATCCAGTATTCGGTCCCGGTTCTCTGATAGTACTTGCATTTCTGGTAATGACACTCTGGGTAGACTGTCAGTGTTACCAATGATTATGGAAAGAGTTACATCCTTACCAGTTTCAGGAGGCAAACCCCTATCAGAATGACTTTGATGGGGGGGTGAACAAATAACTGATGTCATGAGTTTTCTTGAAAAATGAGAAGATTTTTTTAGCACAACACCCATGTCAGATTCTGAGATAATGGCAACTTTGTCCTCAGCTTTATAAGGTCCAGCCTAAAGCTGGTGGGTGGCAGAAAAGAAGATGGTCCATAAATGGGAACAGTTGAAAAATCTATTTTCCAAAGCCTTTCTCTCATAGATTTCCTCACAGAGGTTGAAAATCAACTGAGAGATGCAAACTCCAGGAGAGGTGCAAACCCAGGAGAGGATATCCGAGACTTTACATGATTATAGAGCGCTTTGTCTGAAGTGGAAACCTGATATGGAAGAAGCAGAAGCAGCAGGATTCTAGAATAACCTCAATTCCAAGTTGGCAAACTGTCTTTGAGGATGGCTTTCCACAGTGTCTGACTTGGTGAGAAGAGGGACCATGGTGGAGAGAGACTGGGCAGCACAAAAATAATACTGGGTTAAGGTCAAAAGCCAGACCTCTGAGAAATCTTAAAAAAAATCAACAACTCGTGGGATAATTAAGAAGTCATCAGTGTTGTCCAGCAAATACGTAAACCTTGTCCAGTATGCAGTAGGTTCGATGATCTGAATTTAGTCACTGACACAGAGGTGCGTGGAATTTCTGGTCAAGCCATACTATGTGTTTTATCATTTTCGGTGTCCAGGGAGTGGGGAACATCTTGGCCAGTGCAGACTGTGGCAACCAGGACATCTGGGATTAGTCTGTATGTGGTTGATACTGAATCTACTTTATTACAGAATAACGTACCAGCAGTACCCTCAGATGTGTTTATTCTACCTGCTGGAAGGAGATCTACCAAAAGCCATTGATCCAGCTGATGAAGATGTGGCCTAGAGTATGCTCTGACCGTGTGGGGAGTAACAAGATCTACATTCTATTCTATTCATACCACTGATGGCATGCCTGTCTGAGCTCGGGCATAAAGGGTATCCCTTTCAAGAGGAAGCTGATTAAGAAACATCTGGATGAAATGCGAAGGATGGAATAATTGAATCCTCTTCATCTGAGTGGTCAGCACCAGTTGTGCTTACTAAAAAATGAGACGGCACATTTCGGTTTTGTATTGACTACCGTGATATCAATAAAAAGACTCGTTTTTGATCGTATCCCATGCCTCTTATCCATGATATCCTTGAGTCCTTGACAGAGCTTCTCTTTTCAGTTCTCTTGATTTGCGTTCCGGATATTGGCAAGACACCATGGACAAAGACAGTAAGAGTAAAATTGCTTTTCATTACACCCTTGGTCTGTTCCAGTTTAAAGTAATGCCTTTTGGGCTTAAAAAATGTTGCAGTGACGTTCCAGCGGCTGATGGAACAAGTGCTGGGACAATTATGAGGTTAATGTTGTTTTGTATACATTGATGACATCATTGTGTACTCCCCTTCAAGAGCAACATCTGGCAGACTTGGATCAGGTTTTTCAAAACTTTATTGGACCCACTTTCACTTTCCTTGGCCATGTTGTGAACAAGGACAGAATATCTGTGGATACTCACAAACTGAGACCCATTCAAGATTACCCTGTGCATACCAATCTCTCAAGGAGGTTCAGCGATTCTCTGACTCACTGGTTGGTATCACAAGTTCATCCCTCGCTTTGCAGATATCGCGGCCCCTCTTAACCATCTCAAGAGGAAGAGGGTGAAATGGGAATAGACTGATGAGTGCCAGTCAAGCTTTGAAAACCTGAAATCCCCTCTGCTTTCTCCTCCTATTCTAACATCTTAATCCAAGGAAGCTGTTCAGAGTCTATACCGATGCTAGCGATGTAGGGCTCAGGGCAGTTCTTGTTCAAAGAGATGAGGTGGATGAATGTGACTTGGCCTTCGCATCCCGGATTCTTTCCAAGCCCAGGAAGAACTACTCGACATTGGAGAAGGAATGCCTGGCAGTCGTATGGGCTGTAGAAAAGTGGAGACACTACTTGGAAGGAATTCAGTTTGAGGTAATAATGGACCACACAGTTTTAGTAATGGCCTTCAACACCTCAAAAACCTCATCCCGGCTGGACCTTGTGCTTACAGCAGTTTTCTTTTAAAGTACTGTACAGGAAGGGCAGTTTCAATGCTGTGCCTGATGCTTTCCCACGTGCCCCTGTGGATCATTGTGGCCGAGCTGTTGTTGCAGTGACGTTTGGGTAGTGATGTCACGGACCAGGGAGTAACAGAAACCAAACAATGGATGGCGGTGGTGAAACTGAGCTCACGGCACTCAGATATTTTTTTTAAATAATAAAACAAACAAAAGATTTAAACAAACAACAAAACCAAAAGGCACGTTGGCCAAACAAATAAACAAATAAGTATTGTGCTGGTGAAAACCAGCACACTTAGCAGTTGTTTTAGCAGTTGTTTTTTAGCTCTCCTTACTCACTCTCCCGTGCACTCCTCTGTACACTCTCTGCATTAGCGGACAGCTGGAGGCTTTTATATTCTGGCCGAGGGGTTAATTAGCTGTTAATTATCTTATTACCCCATCGGCCACAGTCTGCATGAGTTTAGTAAGGATGCGTGACTGTCAGCTAGTTAAATAATCAGTAGCTGATCAGTCACGCATCCTCACGGGTTTTTAAAATACAAAACAATAACAAATAACAATTGGCTTTCCCGTAATAAAAAACATAAATCATAATATAAATAAATGATAAACAAAGGGTGGGAGACTCCACCACACATGGCCCACCTTGTGCACAGAACACATGGCCTTTTTCGCCTCCCCTTAGTCCCCAAATTCCCGGTTAGCTGTCCCGCCCAGGAACAGGTGAAGCAAGGTGTCTGCGGGGCGACCACGACGGGATGTCATCCTCCCACCCAAACAGCTGTAGTTTCCTGTGGACGTGCACAGGCGGCTCCTCCAGCCAAGAACATTTTGGGGTGGTCTCCAGAACTCCCCCATTCTTCATGGTCGGCAGCTCCCTCCGTGGGGCTCCGCCACCCGTTCTCCTGCAGCAAAATTGTTCCGGGGGGAGCTGGTCTCCTGACCTCCCCCCCCCCTTCTTCATGGTCGGCAGCTCCCATCCGTGGGGCTCCGACCACAGTTTCTCCTGCCACAAAAGTGCGGCTGGGGAGCTGGTCTCCTGACCCCCCCCTTCTTCATGGCCGGCAGCTCCCCTCCGTGGGGCTCCGACCACAGTATTTCCTGCCGCATGGCAGGACTGGTAGCGACTTATTTGTATCTAACAATACTGAGTGTACACCTGCATTTTCTTGCTAAATCAACTTTTAGTTACACTTCATCAAGAGTATGAATACATTTGGAGGCTACTGTATAACACTGTTATATACAGTGTTATATATAACAGTTGTTCATTAAATATCTCACATGGGTCTTATAGAGGAAGCGATTGTGTTTCAGAATATACAGATATTTAGTGAGCAAGCCGTGTCAGGGGGTAAATTGGGGAGGGCACTGAACAAGGAGAACATCTTAATTAACATGACATTAAACAGCATATTACAATATCATGTGCAGTAGTTACACAGTGCAGTGCACAGTGTAGAAGTACAATACATGAAGTGCAATGGAAAAATCACCACAGGTTAATATTTATGGATCACGTTACGTGTCTATGTTACAGAGTTGTATACTGACCACTAGAAATGTTTCTTCTGTTTCTTTTGCAGCTTGGAGACATTGAGAAGGTGTTCAACAAGCTTTTGGGAAAATATGACATTAAGGAAGACCAGAGTCTTCAGTCTTCACATATTGAAGATCGGATGAAAATGCTACAAAATGAGCTTACGGCCCAGTACTGTAGGGAGTGGCAGTTATCAATTTGGTCTCAGTTTGCCTTCGACAGTGCCGTCAGATATGAGCATCTTTCCTTGACAGAGAAGTTCTGTATTCTGGAAGCAGTGGTCCAGCTGACAGTGGAAGGGGCTTCAGACGTTGTGAAGGACTGCAGGACCGAACAAACTGCGACGAGAAGTATGGCTTTCTCTTCGGTCTCCTGGTACAGGTTTACTGACGAAATGCCACGTTAGCGGAAACCTGCTGCTGAGTGTCCTGGACATGTTTTCTGAGCTGGCAAGTGAAAGCAAGGAGCTCCTCATTCAAATTCTGTTCAGCAAAGTCTGGACACCCTTGGAAATAGTGGTCTTCATCCGCGTTGCAGTTCATGTTCCTTAGGATCTAACTGCTTCTGTCCTTCACAAGACGCAGACATACAGACTTGACTTGCTCGCTGTCATCTCTGCCATGAAAGAGGAAGATCCTGACAAATTCCTACAAACGTGCACTGCAGATGAAGAGGATAAAGACCTCGCCACCATCCTGAATGAGATGCGGGCAAACAACTATCCGGAAAAACTATTTCAATTATTGAAGAGGTATTAAGCAAAGTGATGGAGGAACTCCCGAAATATACCTTTTTTGACCTTGATGAGCAGATGAGAAACGATGGCATAGCGATGGTAAAGTCATTGGACTTCACCAATCCTGATCCTGAAACCCTAACCCAAGTCTTGATCGGGCTGTCCATTGCAGTCCAGGACAGCTCAACCATCTTCAAAGACGGTAATAAAATCGAAGTTTATTTCCATGAGTCACTCAGCTCGCATCTTTACTGATGCTCCTCCTTCAAAGATGAGCCAAGACAATGGATGTCTTCTTGAGATTGGGACTGGGGAGGGGAAGTCCTGTATTTTAGCTATGTTCGCTACCATTCAGGCAATCCAAGGCACGAGAGTAGATGTTGTGACCAGCTCCCCAGTCCTTGCCTGTTGGGACCAAGAAGAGTGGAAGAAGCTGTATGAGATATTTGGTGTGTCTTCTGCGGTAGTACCTCCAAAACAATTAAACATCAGTAATGATTCCAGGCAGCGAGGGCATTAGTAACAGAAGCGCATACACAAAACAAATTGTTTATGGGACAGTGGGGAATTTTATGCCAACGCCCTGAAGCAAGAGTTTGAAAAGACACAAACCCGCTGGAAGAGGGGATTCGATCTGGTCATTGTGGATGAAGTAGATTACATGACTTTAGACAACGGAGTTCAGTTGGGTTTTTTTCACACAGGAAGATATAGACAAGGTACAGGCAGCTGAGATGGAAGCACAAAAGGAATCTAAAGACCAAAACTTTAAAGTTCTTCAGATCATCATGGACAAAATCGGAGTCACTGAACAAACCGACCTGCTCAGAGTGTTTGAGGAGGCGCTGAGAGAAAGTAGTTTCCTTCGAGTGTTACTTAGCTGTGGAAAATAAAGCAGTTCAGTTTGGGGAACAGAAGTCACACAGTGGAGAAGTTAAAATTAAGATGCTCCATTTACCAAGTGGATGCGTGTGAAATACTTTCTCAGGAACTGATAATCGAAGCTACAGTTTCAGAATTAAGGTCCAGGATTAAATACTCAGATTCCTACATACCTCCACTGCGAGATTCAATGTCAGAGTCTTTCATAGTCATCCCTTATTTTCTGAAGGATTACATCGAGAACCGCTTGCCTGTTTTTGTGGGAATGGTCTCAGAGCCATTTGTATGACACAGAATCGCGAGTACATGATCGATTTCGGGTCTGAAGACATGAAATCAGCTCAGGACTCTGAGAAACATCAGTACCATGCTATAATCCCAGTGGATTTCAAGGCCAGTGGCGTGTGGAGAAGAACAAACGCTGGGGAGAGGGTCCGCAGCAGTTTCTGGAGATGAAGCACCAATTGGCCATTACACCCTTATCAAACGTCACAAATTACTTGTCCAACTTCCATTACTTTCAGAGATACTTCAAGGGTAAAGGCATATTTGGTGTCTCTGGAACGTTAGGAGGCCACGCAGACATTACCTTTCTGCGTAATCAGTATAAAACCGAGAGCTATGTGGTGCCGGCTCATCGCCACAACAAGGTGGTCGAGTTACCGGCAGTTCAAGTGATGGGAGGAAAAAGTCAATGGATAGAGACGATTTGCGAGTGTGTCCGGAAGGTTACATTGAAAGGGCAAGTTGCTTTAGTCATTTGTGAAGACGTGAAAACCGCAGAAGAGCTTCAAAAGAGAAAGACCGCTTCCAAATCTTCCCCTACACGTGAAATAAGGATGTACACCATCAGAAAAAAACACAACATTGAAAAGGACAAGTTCTCTGCAGGGAGCATCATCATCACCACCAATTTGGGAGGCAGAGGGACGGATATCAAAGTGGACAATAAGGTCAATGAATGCGGACGGCTCTGTGTAATCCTCACCCACTTTCCTAACAGCCGGGCGTGTGGAGAAGCAAGTGTTCGGCTGCACAGCCCGCAAAGGCAACCCAGGAATGGTGCAGATGGTTCTGAACCGCAAAAACCTGGCAAGGAGAAGCCAAAGTTCTGCACTGACGCTCTGATCTGTGCCCTACCTGGGCGTGCCAGGTGTTCCTAGGAGCTCTGGTCTGCGCCTTGTCGTTGGAACAGCCAGCCAGGTTGGCCTTGGGCTGATTTCAGAAGCGTTTCAGATATGATTGAAGGTATACAAGGCATGATAACAGGCACATTTGACTGGGTAGATTGGGCCATTTCCAAATCCATCAGCCTTGGAATGTCGTTAGTTACAGCTGGGTTCAGTTTCATCAGAAAAACAGTTTCCGTGTGCAAAGCCACCAAAGGTCTCCTGACCGGCACAAAAAAGCTGTCCTCTGTAGCCGATGATATCATCCGCACGGGGAAAAGCACGCTGACATCTTTACAGGGAACTGCAAAGACGACCCTTTCGTCACTCTCCAAAGACACGTGGAAGAACTTTATGTCAACGAAAACAATGACCAGCAGTTTCAAGGAAGCGGGGAAATTTGCGGTTCAGGAATTTGGGACGAAAGCGGTGACCACAAGCTTGAATATTGCCATTGATAAAGAGTTGAAAGCAGCCTTTGAGTGCATTCTAAAACAATGCTTCAAGGATATCATCACCAAAGCCATACGAGACAACGCTCTTCTGGATCAGTGTCTGACCCAGGTGATAATTATACATGGAGTTCCAAAAGCCGCCTTGCAGACAGACCCCAACGCTTTCAAAATTCCCAAAAACATCAAAAAGTACCTGACGGACATCCTGATTACCACTTGCAACTCTAATGTGTCTGATCTAATAAACGATCACACTGTGCTCAATGGGGTCATAAAACGGGTTTCGGAAGTGCATGACAGTGCCACGGAGCTCATGCAGAAAGCCAAAGTCTCAGGGGCTGTCCAAAAGGCATCAAAATAAGTTGGATAATCACCAAGAACACCTCGCACTTTATTCAGATGTTCCAGTCCCTTCCCACCAGATCGATTATTGACAACAACTTTGTTCCCAAGTTCATTAAAAACACTGAGGATAACCTAGTCACCAAAGAAAAGAGGGCAGAGTACAAGGAGGATG